>JXXA01003826.1:0-14471 GCA_000956255.1 Anopheles punctulatus | reverse complement strand
GCTGCGGCCAACGGTGGCAGTGCGACCGGCATCCTAACGGTTGAGTGGCAAACGAGTCGAAACAATCCGTTCGTCGATCCGATCGAATACATTCTGCAGATGGCCAAAGCTAGGGACCAAGAATTTCACCAGGTAAGAAGTGTGGACCACTACCTCGTTTTGCTGGTACTATCGATGCTGGTAGCGTTGTGATTAATCAGCGTTTGTCGTTGCTTCCCATTTCAGGCATACCGTGGACCCGAGACGCGCTTTACTGTACAAAATCTACAGCACGGCGTATCGTACGCCTTCAAGGTGTGCCCGGTGCGTGTGCGCCAGGGCGGCGAACACGTGAACGGTCCGTTCTCTCCGGTACTGAACCACCATCTGGCGGCAAGCGTGTCGCGGTCGGGTGCGAATGCGGGCCGCTCCGGGCACGGGACGGATGAAGCCGACGGACGCACCATGTTCCAGGGCAACGTGGTCAACAGTCGGGGTGAGTTAGTGCTGACCAAATCGTCAAGCGGCGGTGCGGGTATGCTGCTGGCCGGCAACAACGGTTACGGTCCGGATCATCATGGTGCGCGCAGTGATACCGTCGCCTTCACGACGCTTCAACACCTGCAGCAGTTCTTCGAGCCCGACTCGAGCAAAGCGGTCGTGTGCGTGTTTGCACTCTTGCTGCTGTCCATCATCGTAGCCGCTTTTCTGAAGTAAATTTTACCCACACGTGCAGCAGTCTCACTACTACTCCGCTCACTTATAGCTGGCTGGCTGGCTGGCTGGCTGGCAGCGTTGTGTTGTGTTGTGTCCTCGATGTTAATTGTCTGTCCGTCGTGAAGAAAAACGGGATGTCTAAAAAGCTTCTTATGTCTAAAACTGTAGGTACGTCTAATGCTAATGTTATATTTGCCTATACAAACAACCCCCACGAGAAGAGACCATTCGCCACACGGAAACGAGAACGATGCGAAGGAGAAGGAAGAGCAAGCAATCGAATAAATCGATCAAAGTGCAACGAGACAGAGAGAGAGAGAGAGAGAAAGAGAGGGCGAAGCATAAATATGAAGCATAATTATGGATATAAAAATACAGCAACAAAACAAACAAACAAACAAACAAAAAACAACAAAAGAAATATAAACAAAAATGATGTGATGTGCACACTAACCTATACTTTATGCAATTTATCTACTCACAATCAAAATGTATGTTGCAACAAACAAACAAACAAAAAAAAGATGAAAAAACAAACAAACAAACACAAACCGAAGACAATGATACGCAAACGCACCGAAATACGAACGAAATTTCAAAACAATCCACAGTATCCAGTACCACCAAAATCGGCTTCGGAAAGCAGGCCACGTCCGAAGTTGTCCGAAGCGAAAACCCCACAGTTTGTCTTATCTTCTCGATCCGCTAGATTTTCAAGCTCACGCTACAGGCTAAAACGAACAGGAAACGATACTACTGAACTAGACCGCCTCGCAGGCGCCGCGTATACACAGCTCTTGTGTCTCTTATAGTGCAGCCTATCTTATCGTCATTTATCGATTCATAATCAATATGTGCAAGCCAATTTTTAACGCAAAGACACGCACCATGTAATGATCGTATGTAAAGCAGGTGGGACAATAGAACGTGGGGTGAGTGTGGGCGGAGGAAGCGTTTGCTTCCTTTTCCGCGGTACTGGAACTAATAGCTAATCAACATATTATCGTGCCCACCCCACGGAAGAACACGGAACAGGTGGCGTGTTGTATGTAATATGTGTGTGTGTGTTACATTTGCTATATTGTTTATTGCCATTTGCGATTATTTCACGAATTTATATAGCCTTCGCGAGTAAATGTATGCATTTTTGTGCTTGTTTCGAGTCAGTAGCAATTACAAAAAAAAAGAAAACAACGATAGAGAGAAAAGGTCGGTGGGTGGTTCGTTGGGGAACTATCCTCCAAACGTTTTGTTCTGCGGTACTTCCCAACCCAACCGGGTCCTGTAACCAAATCTACGACACATTCTACTACCAGGCATTCTGTTGCTGTGCTACTGTGGCGTGTGTGATTACGCACCACGCACAGCCAAGGACGAACACTAGACAAGGAAAACAAATAAGTATTATTAAAGCTAGATAACTCCCACATCCTTCTTACACACACTCTCTGCATAGCAGAGAGGCGAACCAGGTGTGGGTCTCGGAAGCGATAGCAGAAGGAACAGAAGAGGAAGAGTAAGAAGAAGAAGAAGAAGAAAGAGAAGAAGCAAAGCAACAACCTCTCTCATATGAAAACAAAATGCCAGCATCCGCTACAGTACAGCGCTATCTAGTTAATCCATAATCTCTCCCATAATGTTAATACGTCCATTTATTAAGTGTATTAGTGGACAAGCGAGGAGATGCACCTACCTGCAGTGTATCGCTCCATAACGAAAGGAACGATCGAACGTTATGAAAGCCGCGATCAAAGTGCGCCATGAAAGCGTCATCCTTTCTCGCTCTCCGTTCTCCTGTTCCTTTATTTCACGCTCTCCTTCTTCTTCCTCTATATGCACTGGAAGGATAAGGTGGGCGGAACTCTCTCACGGACCCGATCCCGAACTACCATCACCTCCCGCAGGAACAAACGCATTCCATAAACTTGTGACGAGTGGTTTAAATTCCAGAACAGTGAACTAATGGGCGCCTACTTCGTGCTTACAGAACAGAACGTCGCATTGCAAAAACAACAGGAGGATAGCAGGATTGCAACAATAACGTGTACTTAAACCGTCGTCTGGTTTCAGAAGGATTTTTAGCACTTTCGCTCTGGTATACTCCAATGCTTTCTCATGGTACATAGTGCTCTCTTTCTCTCTCTCATACAAACACACACACACACACACACACACACACACACACACACCACACTCTAGCATATCCTTCCTCTTATATAATTCTCTATCTCCACTACTGTTTACAAAGAGAAGGCGACGTATCTGGTTAGGATTTCACACCGATCTATAATCAAACATACTGACTAATTATTACAATTAGTGTCTTCCACCATAAGTGCATAGTGTAATGTTTTCTTTATTGTTTGCTTTTACATATAGCGTAGCTAAAACCACGCATCCTCCACCTCCTCTCTCCCTCCCCCTTTCGTTCCGTTTAAGCACACGTTAAGTAAATGAAAAACGACGGGAACAAACGGTGCACAAAATGCATTTTCGATTGCGTTTGAAAGCAGTGGAAAGTTCGGAAATGCATTTGTTTGTTTTTAAAACTATTTTTCGGTTTTAAGTACTACTTTTTTATGTAGTTCGAAATGTGCAATTTTATTTAAATTTATTTGTTAGCGAATTTTGCATTTTAGTTTGCTGCAAACCCAACCAACCAACCAACCAACATAATTTAGAGGTTTTTTTACGCGTATAACAACGGCAAAACGGATGTTTCTACTTCTCTCTGTTTTATTTTTGTTTGAAACGCTCTGTTTACTGTGTTTAGTGAGTAGGTTTATTTGGGGGTCTTTGATACTGACGCGGGTTTTACACATATGTGCATTTGATTTGCGGATACATTATTTTATCCTTCTTTTCACGAAACGGAGACTAGAACTGTGAATTAAACAAAAACGAGCACTATCTTTAGTTCCGATTGCGCACAATGCAATTCTCTAAACATGTGGGAGTGTTTCACGCAACATGGGAAGATGGTTAAGGTTAAGAATGGAGACAAAATTGGAAAAGAATGGCTTTAATTATTGGAACTAAATAAGCAAAAACAAATACACGCAAAAGGAGAGCATACGAAAACAAAAATACGGTTATAACTATCTGCACGCGTGTAAATCCGTACCGTATTTGTTTTTTTTTGTTTTCTTTTGTTTTCTTTTGTATGCCAGCGACCGAACAGCAACTTGTATACACGAATCTAATCAAAGTATTGTTAAATGTCATAGCACTAAATGGAAAAATTGTGTGTAGATGATGATGATGATGATGATGATGATAACAAAACCACATTCTAATTATTGTGTACGCAGCGGAATGGAAAAGGCATGTATTGCACTACTAGGAAAAAAATGGAACAGTCCAGCGATCAGCGGGCGATAGTGTGGGCGCGCCTAACTAAAAAAGAGACACACACAAAAACACAAACACTGTACACTAGGAGAGAAGTGTTTGAACAATTGTTTTGTTTCGGTTATGTGACTTTGTTGAAAATTTAATTGTACATACTAACGCAAACGGCGGGCCCATTGTTTCTGCGAAACGGTTACGGCAAAAGAGAGAGTAAATCTACGTGTACACACTAGGACGGGCCCGGAGGATAGGATTTGCATTACTAGGTTTCTACTTACACACCAGGGGCGACTAACAGGAGGGGAGGGAGAAAATAAAACGGACTGACTTGGATCTGTGCTGCTGGCAATGCTGATAATGATTATGCACCGGGTAGAAACGAACAACGCAAATATCTAGGAAGTATAGGATATTAGAACGAATTGAACCATAGGCAGGGCGGGCACGTATCGGCTTGTTTGACAATTTGAACGATTTGCGGAACGTGAGTGAGTGTGTGGGAGAGTCTGGCTGTTACGTTTGCGATCAAGGGAAATGCGGGATTGTTTGCAATTTGTTAGTGCAACGATAGCAAAGTTATTGCAAAGTTAGATAAGCAAGATGATGACGATGATACCGGTACGGAAAGGCGGAGGAGACACGGGTCTGCTTCCAAAGCATGTTCAGTCCACGATTTTCCACGATGCAAAGGAAGCGGGAGGAGGAGGAAACTAACGATTGATTGATTGATTGATAATTTTTATATGCATATTTTTTTATCTCACTTTTAGAAGTATAGAACTATCAATTGGATTCTGAGTTGTTTTTTTTGTACTATTTTAAACTATTTAACTTTTTACCCCAGACGTCAGCAGGAGACGAAAATGTTGACACAAACACACGCAGCAACAACAACAAGAGCAGAAAAAACAGAAAAAAGTTCACAAAACCACACGCTTTTTCCATGAGTAATCGGATGGAACATGACGCATACCGCGAGGGTATATACCACGACCGTAGGCAATACATATGGCCGGGGAGAAGAGAGGTATAGAGGAGTGTTTGCGAGTGGAAGGAAAGGGAAGAAAGTTGGAGTTAGAGAAATTTAGTTGAACACATTTTGCGCAAGCATTGCACAGTAATCGAAGCGATGGAGCGAATGTAGTTGGTGGCGGCAGTGGAGACGTGTTTTGTACAAAATGAATTTTGTTTGTTTTTGCGCGAGACATTGTGAATGTCCGAGCATGATGAGACGCGGCCAAGAAGGGAACTGGACCCGCTAGTTAATGGGATAATGGGTGGGCAACAAAAAAAACAAAACGAAACAAGAATACCGTCGGCTAGGATAGGATAAGGCAACAAAAAGTGGGCTTTGAGCAAGAACATATAACAGAAACATGCCGTTTTTGCGCGCTTTTGCTGTAGGTGAAATCAAATTCAACAAAATGGGTCTGTGTATCCTCCCTGTGCGCATGCATGCATACATGCGTGTGTGTTTTTTGTGCAATGTATAACAGAATTACTATAGTGCGCGGAAAATACACATATACATAATGCAAAACCACAAAGAATGAAACAGAAAAAAAAGAAAAAAAAGCATGTAATACAGACAAACAGAACGCGACACAACAAAAATACCCATTACAAGCAAACACAACAAACATGTAAACATAAGTGGGGTAATGGATAAAAAAACCGATGAAAATACAAAAAGATGATATATGTTGAAAGTGGACATTAAGTATATATATATACATATAAATGAAAAACGAAACAAACAAAATTATCTTAATATATACATATATATATACACGTACATACATACATAAAACAATATTTAATTTAACAGAAATATATTTTATGTAAAAAATCCTAAAACAGGGGTTTTTATCATTTAGAATGAGAATTGAGCTGAGAGAGAGAGAGAGAGACAGATTAGTGTGCAAAAGTGCATTTGGTGAGTGCATTGGCGGTAGAACTAAAAATAATCTCAACTGCAGCAGCAATTGCAAGTGGTAGTGCGAATTTTTTGGCATGACAGTTCGCCATCCCAGCAAACCATGAAACCGCCAATGAAGGACTGGCCAGGGAGGAGGACTGGCAGTAGGCAGAGAGGCGGTTCGATCGGTTGTTAAGTAAGCAGCGCCTACCGCGTTCTTGTCTTCTCGCGCATTTTGATTCACTTTCGTCAAGTGTCGTTACACGCGGGTGTTTGCGGCCTTTCCATCCGAAACTGGTTCTAGTTTGGTGTGACTTGTGACTCAAATCGAAACCACAGGTAAGATTCGGTACGATTTCGCGCAGAGATTGTAACAATCGGTGTGAATATTTAGACTCAATCGTGCGTCTGTTGTGCATAAAATGGTTCAAACCGTTGCACTAGTTCGGTTGCATAATTAGTTGGTTGAGTGCGTCCTTTCTTTCACGTCCCTGCATTTGTGTGTGTGCATTTTGCAGAGAAAAAAAAACCATTATGGGTCATCATCCCGAGCCGCCGGTCATGATTTCGGACAAACTGCCGGAATCGTTACGTAAGAAGATGATCACGTTCCAGGCGAAGAACGAGCTGCCCGTCTTCCTGAAGGGTGGCCCAGCCGATAAGGCCCTGTTCGGCATTACCGTGGCGCTGTGCGGTGTCGGTGTCCTCGGCATCCTGAAGATGGTCTACGATCTCGGCTTCGCCAAGAAGAAGGCTTAAGACCGGTGATGGAGTGAACCCAAGACAGCAGAGTAACAGCCAGAAACGAGTAACATAAAATCTGTGTTTTATTCCAAAATGTACAAAACAATTTTCTCCTGCAGTTATGCGAAAGAAAAGCCTTTCTTCCCTACTCCCGGGTTCTGCTCCTCTTTACAGGGGAGTAAAAATAAATCACGATGCCATGTTCACATTGATTTAAATTATAGATTCGAAGTTAAAGGAAAAATAAAAGCCCCGTTCGTTCGATGCAATACATCTGGCACGCGGGTCCGTCATGACGCTCACTTTCGGTTGGGTTTACTTTTCCACATTGCTCGAATGAAGCTTCTCGATGGAGAAGGACAGCTGTTCCAGCTTTTGCACCAGTTTCTTCATATTGCTTTGGGCCTGCAGCTCGTTGTCGGAGGTGGTGTTAGTGTTGCCGCCACCGGTAAATGCTTCCGTGCCAAGGTCAAAGTGTAGTTTCGCCAAACTTTCCTGCTGTTCGCGAATACTTGTCATCTGCTCCATCGTACAGCCGGAACCTAAAAAAGGAACCAAAAAACGCTCTCAGTACAAGGTAACAAAATCGAAGCAACCATTTTTCTTTCTCTTACCAAACGCTTTCAGTTTGCCGGAATGAAAATCCTCCAACAGTCCTAGCAGTGCACGCTCCATGTGTCTCACATCGGGCACCTCTGATATGAAAGAATGATGTTTTAGTGGACGGGATGAGAAATTGTGCGATTTTGCATTGAGCGTTATTGAGCTTCCGGACGCAGTAGACGACACGGGATTGGCACCGGGAGCGAGTCGCAGTTTCGTGCTGTTACTGCCACCAAGTCCTCCACCTCCTCCACCACCACCACCACCACCTCCAACACTGCTAGCCGCCGAAGGCAGCGAATCCGGTGGCTTGGGTCGCTGATATTGCTGTAGCGGAGCAGGTCTTTGCTGGTTTACGGTGGTGCTGTTAGAGACGGTCGCTGCTTGCCCATCCGCGAGATTACTTCTGGTGCTAGAGGAGGAGGAGGAGGATGATGCGATGGCAACGTTGGCAGTGGTGGTTGTGATGGTAGCGGAAGTGGTCGGATTGCAACCGGAGGGTGTGGGCTCTGACATAATCGTAAACAAGCCGCAAATCGTACGGACAAACAGAGGGGGGCGGGGGCGTAGTGGGCAAATCAAACCACAACAGGTAGGACACGGTGGATATTATGAAACGGGAAAAAGAAAACCGAAAAAAAAACAAAAAAGAAGAATATAAACACAAAAATGAAACAAAAAATATATCCGGTACAAGCAACATAAGCAAATAGGAATGATTAAAAACAACAAAACGAAACAAAATCGCAAGCAAAATGATGATGACGGAATGGAGCATCAAGCGGAGACTGTGCGTGCGTATTCTGTTCTTCGAAACACCAGGATGCGCTTTCGTACCTCGTTGGATTTTTTTCGCCTTCGGCTTCGTGTCCTGTGTTTTACGTTCGTTAACGTAATTCACCTTCGTGGCTAGTGGAGCTTCATTAGTGATGCCTTTTCCGAGCGAGTAGGTGGTGGAATTTTGACTTCGACTTGTTTCGCCGCTGGAAAACAACTGCAATCCGGAAGAGCAGTAGTGAGTTAGTTAGTTAGAGATTAATTATAGCTCGGAAGTTTTATTGACGTAGTTCAGGCAGATAAGCAGGCACATAGGACATGACGGTATGACTCACCTTGTTGCTCAGGACGGGCGAGATAGGCGTCTGCACGGATTTGGCTTGCCCGCTGGAAGATAAGTTGGTGATGGTGTTCTGATCATCTTCTTCGTCGTTGGACACCAGCTTCTGGCGCTCGACGGCTGCATCATCACACTCCATCCTGTGTGCCTCGGAAAAGCCTGCTACGTCTCCTCCTACAGACCGTATTTGTCGACTTCACTAGGGTGGTTGCTACGTGCTGGGTAGTAGTTTAAGTAGAGTGTTTCAGCGTCACACGCAGGCACACGCACGTATCACAAGTTCTACTACCTAGCTTTCTGCATGATCCTGGCCAAAGTTAGAAACAACGGCTTGCTACTGATTAATCGGCACACGCGAAAACAAATTCGAGCGACTTTCGCTTTCGAGGTTTTTTTTGTGAGTCAATTTTAATCCACCATTTATTTACCATCAAACAGCTGTCACTTTGTTATTCATTTTACAACAGGCTTATTTGACAGTTCGCATGTAAGCGCGATTTCTTAACCAGTAATTCTATAAAAGTTCATGAAAAAATAAAACGAGTGTTGGGAAACAACAAACATTACCTATGGATGTTTGAGATATTAAATACATTTTTTTGTATTTTACATTTACAAATTCGTTCTAATTCGCACATTTGTTTACCTTATTTTCCGCCACCCGATACAAGCGTACTGTCAAATGTGCCATGTGTAGAGCAGCTTTCATATTCCATTCGTGGGCTGCTGTATCGCGTCATCGATCTGGTGGGTTTGCAGTGTTTGGGAGTGAAACTAAAATACGTAAATGGCGTTTTTTAACCTGTTAAATCGTGTCGAATACGCCTGTGTCTGCGGCCTTTTGAATCCGTTGACGAAGCTGTACTTCTGCCGGCACTGTGCGAAGCTCCGTTGCGGGTTCTGCGTGTGCCATGAGGTGGACTCGAACTTTTGCTCCAACTGCCTGGAGAACATCCCATCGTCCGAGACGAAAATTCGCAAAAATCGCTGTAACACATGCTTCAACTGCCCTAGCTGCCAGCATACGCTGTCGGTGCGTGCCACAAACACAACCGTTCCATTGACCGCTGCTGCTGGAGACTCGAAGGAAGGGTCACCAGTTGCCTCCGCCGCGGAAGACTCTTCAAAGGCAAAACCGGATGCAGCAAAGGCGACACCGGGAGCGAAGCAGGTTACAAAGAAGATGTACTATCTGGCATGTCTAACGTGCCGCTGGAACTCGCACGATATTGGCTTACCGGATCAAACGGTACCGTCGGGCCAGTGGCCTGAACCGGAGTACCCGAATGCGACCCGGTTCGCACTGCTGCTGGAACACTACCAGTCGGTGGTACTGCACGATAAGCAGGAGCGGCAGGAACTGTGGCGTCGCAAGACGCTGAAGAAGAGCCAGTTTCCCAGTCTAACCGATCGGACCGGGTTGACCGTATCGATGATGCGTCGCCAGATGGGTTGGACCGAGGGGAAGGTACAGCTGAAAACGACTCCGACACCGATCAACCCATCGGTCGCTAGTGACGAGGTGGAAGAGCTGCCGGAGGAGCTTTTTGATACAGAAGTTAACTTGAAAACAATCACTACACTCACGCAGCGTTTGGCGCAACCGGCCAAACAGTCGGCTTCGGTGAATCAGCTGTATCCGCAGCACAATCTGCTGTCGATCAAGCGCTCTCTGCGATGCCGGCAGTGTGATCATAACGTGATCAAGTCGGAGTATAATCCAACGTCGATCAAGTACCGGATCGCACTGTTCGCATCGTACCACGTTCCGGACGTGCGACTAGTACGCGGACCGGATGCCACCGATGGCTCACTCGTTCTGCGCATCACCAACCCAACCATCAACGAGATGACGATCACCATCATGGAACTACCGACGGCCGAAGAGGAGCGGCTGATGATTCAGGAGCTGAAGGCATCGACGGCAGCGGCGGCAGAGACAGCTGGAACGTCAGCGGTAGGTGCTGCTTTAAATCCAGCGTTCACGCGCGTCAGTACGTTGCTGGAAGAACCGAGGATGATAGATCGGACGGTGAATGCGATCCTCAAGCTACCCGACAGCAGCTTCACCATCAATCAACGGGATGATTCGGCTGAATTCGACGAAGTCGTGCAGGGACGTCAGGACGAGCCGAAGTTTATCGTGTGGAGAAAGGCCAATCACGTCGCTATTCGGCTTGGCGTGCAAACGAAACCGGCACTGCCAGCCGACGAGGACGTCGTGGTTGGCTTCACACTGCAGTACACGTACGTTAACACGGTGGCGGAGAAAAGCTTGGCTAGTTCCGGACCCACGTCGATGTCCGGTCCGGATCGGGAACAGAAATGGCAGGCATTGACTACACGCATCTACGTGAATCTCGGCAAGCTGCAGCAAGTGAGCGCGGAATGAGGTATTTCGATAGTGTATGCGCTATAAATCATTCTTTAAACAACGCTACAGTCATCGCCGATGGTGGTCACGCCCCTAATTTGATTTGCTTTATCCATTCATATTTATTCCTTGCACGGTTGTATTGCAATAAAAAAATACCATAGTATTTGGCTCCGAGCCGAGCGGAAATTAAACGATTCCTGTTCGATCTACCACTTCGGGACGACGTTGTCCGAAACACACGTTAGCACATTTTTAACCTAATCGTTATTGTAATCTCTGGCGCACGATACATAACTATCACATATCACACAAGCAGCACTTGCAGCCCTGGCCGTCTGTCGCTCAAACAGGAAGTGTGCTCGACACGGAACTTCGGAACATGCTGCCAAAGAACTTGACACCGCTCATTCCGCCCGGAATTGCGGCCAGTATCATCCACAGCAGGGTGATGATTTGTGCAACGGCAAAGAGAACCGTAAAGGCGGTGCTTTGTGCAACCATTGCGAAGTAGAGCGTTGCCATCAGGCAGCAGGTGTAACTGATGGACATCGCGATCCGTTCCCGGGAGAACATCTGTCGGAACATTGCCCCGAACCCGCTCAGGAACGAAAAGCTACCCCGAGCGAGTGAAAGACGTAAAAAGAGAGAAAGAGGGAGAGAGAGAGATAGACAGTTGCGACGAGGCAAACGGACAGGCATATAGGCCAGATTACCTCATGATGAAAAACACACTGCCGAGCGTGTAAAGGAGGGCAAACTTTCTCGCCTTCAGTATCAACACGGGAATGTAGAAAGTGGACACGATCATGCAAAATATCCCGAGGCCCATGCATGTCACGAAACCGACTATTCGTTGAATTCGAGACTGAAAGAAAATGTGCGATTTAGAAACACGAAGGAAATCATTCTGCCGATTGCATCGCTCACCAGCTTGGGGCAACAAGTGTCCTGCGTATCCTTTAGCCAGCTATTTGCCTCCGGTTCCTGGTTCCGACCGAACAGTTTCCCGACGAGGCCAGGCGTTGGTAGCGAAGGGATTTTGGGCATTTCGAGCTTAAAGTTTTTCTTCTGATTCTCCTGCAGCAGCAGGTATTCGTCCAGATCGCGCTTCAGGTCTGCCATCGTGTGGCGAATAGTGGGGTTTATTGGATGCTTTTGTTTTAGTTAAACGGTACGACTTTTTCCATCACAGAGATTCCCGGACTCGTCGACACGTATGTTTTGGCGCTGATGGAAAGGTTGCACCAGTTGCGACTGTGCTTTGACAGCTGGTCTGTTTTGACATAGTTAATCGAAAATTTCAATTTTTTACGACATATTTTGTGCTTCATTCGCTCAATAAACATTTAAGTTTGTTCATAAAATAAAATAAATTCAAAGATTTAACTTCCTTATGATTTATTAATTTGCAAACTGTCATCGCATGGCTGCCTTAATATGGTCCAACCTGTACTTTGCTATCTTTAGCGAAAAAGTTTGTTGTGATAGTTGTTTTTTTCACACCCACCATATTTTTGCAAAAATCTTCCCGTGCAATAGTCGTAATTTATTTGGTGCCGGGAGTTTAATCGATTGGGCTGAAAGGCTCTGCAATACAAACTACAAAAGTGTGCCGAACATATGTAGATTACTTTGTATACCACGTATAGAGTTGTAACCGTTTTGTGCTAATACGAGGCTAACCGATTTTGTCGGAGAAGGTGTTCGTTGTTGTGATTTGTTGGCAATTTCGGCCACTATTTACATTCTCAATAAACGCTCGCAATAACTTTCACGAGGAGAGCGAGGACGAGCGAGGAGTGAGAAATGTAAGTCATTTATGATGTATAATGAAAATTTGATTTGAAGTTATACATTCCCACAAAATTGCTGATCAACAAACGGGGCGTTTTTATGCCCCCTTTTCCGAGCTAGCCACCGTTCTGCGTAAACGAGTATGTGGGTCGCTTGAGTCATGAGAAGCTTTGATTTGTTCTGCCCGCACCACTGTTTCTAACCGCCCGAGAGTTCTTTGTTAGCGCGTCTGTCTCGGCCCGCACAAACAAAAGTCAGACGTATCGCGAGACCGTGTTACTTAATGCCACTTTCGTTCTGATCTCTCCCAATCGTCAGCCCGGAGATCGTGAGAATGCCTCGTCGGTACGAGGACGATGAAGCCCGCCAGCCAATCTTGCAACCGGACACGGATACGGATGAACCGAGCGGCAGTACGTTGGTCCGTCGCGGCCGCCCCAGCGACGACGATGAGTTGACGGAACGGTTGACGGGATGTGGGGCTAGTGCGTGCTGTAACCCGTCTTCGTTCCTGCATCGCTTCCAGGCCCTTATCTTGATGTGTCTGGTTGGGTTCGGTAAGTGGAAGCGTCGCAATTTTCCACCGCCGTGATTGCGTCCGACCTCGATTCCCCGGCCAGCTGATTCCGCGAGACACGCGATTACGCCCGTTGTGTTTTTCGCGTTGCTTGCGTACGACGAGGCACGATAAGGCGCCTGTCAAAGCAACGAACCATCGAGCAGTATATGTGCCAAACGATGGCCCTAGTGCGTGGTACGGTACGGTGGAATCTCGTGCCAGCTGTCCTGAGCCCATTTATCAGGCGAACGACCCCTTGCGCGGCGTACTCCAGCTCATTCATAAACTAATCTACTGTTATGTATTTGTGTGTGTGTGTGTGCTTTTTTCCCTCTATTTGTTCTCCGTTCGCAGGCTCTTACTTCTGCTACGATAATCCTGGCGCGCTTCAGGACACGTTCAAATCGGATCTCGACCTTACCACCACCCAGTTCGTGATGCTTTACTCGATCTACTCGTGGCCCAACGTTATTCTATGCTTCATCGGTGGCTTCCTTATGGATCGCGTTTTCGGCATTCGACTTGGAACGATTATCTACATGTTCATTCTGCTGATCGGTCAGCTGATCTTCGCGATGGGCGCTACAATCAATCTGTTCTGGTTGATGATCGTGGGGCGTTTTATGTTTGGGTAAGGCGGCACCGGTCCCAGCCTCAAACCCAGCGTGATCCGCAGTTTATCAATCGGTTTTTTTCTTTCTTTCTTTCGGTGGGATTACAGCATCGGGGCAGAATCGTTGGCGGTGGCGCAGAACAGTTACGCGGTGCTGTGGTTCAAGGGCAAGGAGCTGAACATGGTGTTTGGCTTGCAGCTATCGTTCGCCCGTGTCGGCAGCACGGTCAATTTCCTCGTAATGGTACCGATCTACAAGTACGTCAAGAGTCTCGGCTACCAGGGCCACATGTGTACCGGGGTGGTGCTGCTGCTAGCCACGCTGACCTGTGTGATGTCGATGATTTGTGCGCTGATTCTTGGCTGGATGGATCGTCGTGCGGCGCGCATCTTGAAGCGCAATGACTCGGCTCCGGGTGGTGAGGTTGCCAAACTGTCCGATGTGCGTACGTTCAAGGTGTCCTTCTGGATGGTGACGGTGATCTGTGTGGCGTACTATGTCGCAATCTTTCCCTTCATTGCGCTGGGCAAGGTGTTCTTTATGCGCAAGTTTGATTTTTCCTCCGAAGATGCGAACACGGTCAACTCGATCGTGTACATTATTGCTGCCGTGGCCAGTCCGCTGTTCGGATTGATCGTCGATCGTACCGGGCGTAATGTGCTGTGGGTGTTTCTGTCAGTGTTGGTCACGATTGCGGG
>JXXA01003822.1:0-19253 GCA_000956255.1 Anopheles punctulatus | reverse complement strand
AACAAAAACCCCTTGTCACAAGCAGTCATTTGACCAGCATTTCTGAAATAATCAAAACTTTAGCTACACGATCGTCCCAATGCCCATAAACAACGTCCAGAGTGGGCAACTTCGTTGTCCTTAACGCCACAGTCACCGTCAAACATCGTGAGAAATGTGCGTCTTTTCCACGCAGAAGATCGATTTTTCATAGTTACCTTTTGGGGAGCTCATTAGATTAGCAGCATCCCGCCAGTTCCCATGTCGCGACCGCATGAGAACCTACTCCGCTTTCGGAAACACCACTGCGATGGGAACACGCGACGGCGTATTCAAAGCGTGCCGCAGGCCATCTTTCGGACTGCTCCGTTCGTCGAGCTTTCGTGAAGTTCTATGTTCACTTCGCAGCTCACCTGCGCGGTGCACGACAGGCATGAAGAAGCACTTAACCTACATTCGATCTCGATTGAGCTACGTCTGTTTTTTTTTTGTCGATGATCGCTTCGGTTTTGTCAACAATCGGCCACCATTCGAACCGGTTCAATGGGTGGCGTGGGACTTGTAAAAAAAAAACGAGACAGCCTTTTCAACCAGCATCGTTTCACAACCACCAGCGCAAACTGACGCTTACACCGATTTCAGGTGCCCAGCAGACAACTATCACTTTCTGTTTCTGTTTCTGACGTGAATATGAACGGCAATCATGTTGCGCCTAAACCGCTGGATCTTCTTTCACCTCCACAGACGAATGCTACCGTCGACAAGGGCTGTGACGAGCGATGCCACTGCGAGGAGGATGGCAAATGGCGCTGCGAACCACGCTGCGGACGACCATTCGTGAAGCGTGGCAAGACAACGCTCACGGCCGGCTGCTACGAGAATCCCTCCAAGACGGACGAGTGCTGTGCCACGTTGATCTGCCCCTCGGAACGATTCACCGATGGACGTGTCGGTAAGTTGTGCTGGAGCATCGTAATTACGTCGTCGGCCGAAGTAGCTCAGCGGGGCGGGCCGGCGGGCGAGAAAGAGTAGAGATGGCGCAACCGATCAATGGGCGTTGGCCGCGTACACGGAAATACGATCGAGCAAGCGTGCGCTGCCACGAAATGCCATGCGATTATGCGAATACGCGGTGATTTCGGTGCTGGTGGTGGTGGTGGTGGTGGTGTTGTTTTGCATTCGGAAAAGCTAAATGCGATCTTACATCACCAAAACCCATCACCCACGAATCTGGGTCTTTGGCATGGTTATCGCAGAGTCGGTCAGTAATATCCGTGTATTTCTGCTCTACAGAACCAACTCCCGTATCGGAGGAGACGACCACGGCCAAAGCGATCGTCACGAGCTGTATCTACAAGAATCGGTCCTACGGCATCAATGAGCGGATGGAGGTGGGCTGTGAGCAGATTTGCACCTGCTCCAGTGACGGTGAGATGGAGTGTGTACCGCGATGTGCCCCGCTCAATGCAACCCGCTCGGAACAGTGCGTAGTGCTGCCAGATCCACACGATCCGTGCTGTAAGCGGGAGTTCTGTGACGTCACACTGGACGATCACGAACAGAACAGCGGTGTGATGATGATGATGGCTCCGGCTTCCTCTTCGTCGTCCCCTTCGACCACGGTCGGTCCGGAGCAGGAGGTTCCGGCCGAGGCGGAACCCACCGAACACATGACGGGCTCCAGTTGTGAGTTCAAGGGTCGCCGTTACAATCTGAACGATCAGTTCCACGACGAATGTAACGCACTCTGTATCTGCACGGACGCCGGTGTACATTGTGCAAAGATCGAGTGCCCGTCGGAGTTCGGTTTGGATGTGCTTGATCCGCACTGTCTCAAGTGGGGTCCAGAGCCGGCTACCTTCCGCGCGATTGCCCCTCGTTGTTGCCCGGAGCGGATGCGCTGCATCGACAATGGAACGTGCGAGTACAAGGGTCAGTTCTTCGATAACTGGTCGGATATACCGAGCAATCTTACCGGCTGCGAGCAGCACTGCTACTGCGATACGGGTATCGTTGAATGTCGGCCGGCCTGTCCGCCAGTACCAGCCTCTCCACCGTCCCATCTGCCGTGTAGCTCCAGAAACGCACGCCTGATGCCTATCCCTGGGGAGGAGTGCTGTAAGCACTGGACCTGTAGTCCGAATGCGGACAACGGAATTGCAAGCGGTAAGTAAAATGGGCTTTTCTTTTTTTTTTGCTGCATTCGCCCTGTTTGTTTCGAAATGTACGCGTGTGTTTGTATGTGTGTTTGATCGATTTCTCCTTCACCAACTCTGCTCCTGCAACTCACCCCTTTTCCGATTGGACCATTTTCTCGTTCATTCCACACACTGCCTGCACTGCATCCCATTGCCACCACACCTCATCGTGATCACACCGATCATCCTACGGTTGCCTTTTGCAGGAAACGACGTTCTCAAGCCGTTACTCATGCCGGGCACGATCAATCAGTTCCTGCCCACAAAACCACCGCGAACGGACACGAAACCCTCTCCGACCGACAAGGACAAGCATCCCGAGCCGGCATCGCCGGCATCGCCGGCGGTTCCTTTCTATCCGACCGTCGACGGGAAACCGCCGAAGGTTCCACAGGACAAGCCTCACAAAAAGTACACCAAAGAGGACGCGACAAAGAAGGATCACTACAATAACATTTTCGGCGGTGGTTCGCAGCAGCCGGGTGAGCCGGAGCTGCCGGATGACGGGAAGTACGACTATGGTAGCTACGAGGAGGGCACGAAGCCGGCAACGCTCGGTGTGCAACGACCCGGTCCTCCCGGCTACTATGGGCCAGAGATAAAACCACACTACGGTGCTGACTTCAATCCGTACCTGCACCCGGGTCAGGCGATACCAACGGCCGGCGGTCAACCGGTGCTTCACCCCGGTCAACATCCGGCCGGGCTTGACAAGCAGCTGCTGAACGTACTGGGCCCGAACGGACCCGCCAGTCTGCCACCGAACATCCGCATTGAGCAGCTCCTGCAACATATTCACTCCCAAGATCCCAATGTACCGGCTCAAGGGCCACCGCTGTTGCATGGTCAGAATTTGCCCAACATTCCTCCCTATCAATCGCAGCTACCCGTACAATCGTCGGCGACGGGTAACGGCATTAACTACAACCAGTACGGTACGGATCCGCATGCTCCATCGCACGTAGACATCGGTATTGCACCACCGCACGACCATTCACCACCGTTGGAACCAGCAGGTTCATCACACTTTTCACTTTTCACAAAACCTCACTCACCTCACCTCACCTCAGTCTTTATGGGCACCGCTTGCTTTACTAATCTCTGCATGCTCCTGTTAGTTAGCCACCTGCATCGCTTATTTCACTGCCCGAAGACGCCAGTTTGGCTTCGTCCACCCACTCATCCGCTCATCTCGACTCGTTCACAGGTCCCGGAGGTGTCGGAGGACCGGGAGGTTTGGCGTTCTCGGCGCTGCAAGTTGATCTGAAAGTACTCGCACTGGATGCCATCGATCCCAACACGGTACGGGTAATCTTCCTCGTACCGCAGGTGTACGTTGGACTGCACGGACGAGTTGAGCTGCGTTACACGCGTACCCGCAACAACGATACCAGCACCTGGCAGTCACAAGTCTTCGCACCGCCGGACGACCTCATAGCGACACCTCAGCTTGAATTTGAGCTTCCCGGACTTAACGCCAACACGGAGTATCGGGTCAAGATAACGCTCATACTGCGAGATGTCAACTCCCAACCCTCTAGTCAAGTGTACACCGTGCGCACACCCTCGGATCGGGTCATTACGCCACCGACGATCGGAATCGGAACTGGGCATTTCCCGCAAATGAGTCACCCGACCAACTTCCTCAAGGAAATCATCCAGGATCCGGAGTTGCGCGCGTCGGAGGTGAATTCAACCTGGGCAAAGATCAACTGGCGGAAGCTCGACGACGAGGAGCTCGACTACGTTGATGGCATACAGCTGCGATACCGGGAGATTGACAGCAAGGTGTACCACGCGACACCGCTCATTCATCGTGCGCTCAGCGAGTACAC
This sequence comes from Anopheles punctulatus, assembly GCA_000956255.1. NCBI lineage: Eukaryota > Metazoa > Arthropoda > Insecta > Diptera > Culicidae > Anopheles > Anopheles punctulatus. Next base: position 15,241 of record JXXA01003822.1, on the reverse strand, counting down.
CGTCGAGGGTCTACAGCCGCAAACTCGCTACGAAATGGGCATCTTCTTCATTCCGTTCCCCGGCCATGGTGAAGAAGTGAGGGCCGGTGAGATGCTGCAAATCACCACGGCCGAGCGGATCGACGTGTACGGCTTCGAGGTGGTAGTGAATGCGAGCAAAATCAAGGCCACCAGCGTGGAAGTTAGCTGGTCAGGAGTGCCCTATCCCGAAGACAAATACATTAACATCTACCGAGCGATCTACCAGAGCGACAGTGGGAAGGAAGATTCAAGGTACGGATTAACACAGACGGTGTGCAATCTGCTAGGGCAGTGATTAATTTTCCTCCTCCAACAGTGTGTTCAAGGTGGCCAAACACGACTCAACGACTGGTACGCTTATCGCCGACCTCAAACCAGGCACGCGATATCGACTGTGGCTGGAGATGTACCTCACGAATGGTAGTATAAAGAAGAGCAACGTAGTCAACTTCATCACCAAACCCGGCGGACCAGCCGTCCCGGGAAAGACAGGTGCGTTAAGTTACCATACTAGGTACCAGCAGGTGTGTTTTGCTTCGTTCTTAATAGAATAGTTTTTTTTCCCCATGCAGATAAATTAGCAGCCGCGGGAGCTGCCGGTGCCGTGAACGGAGACTACTACGGTCCGCTGGTCGTTGTCGCTGTTATTGCTGCGCTAGCCGTAATGTCTACACTCATACTGCTTCTCATACTGACGAGGCGACGGGTGCAAAGTGCTACGATAACACCGCCGAGAAAGAATGACGCCGCGTACGATAATCCTAGCTATAAGGTCGAAATTCAACAGGAAACGATGAGTAAGTGCACTGCGCGCCGACAAGCTTTGAATAATGCGTAACTAATCATGTTTCTCTCTTTGCAGATCTATGATTCGAACGAGTCTCGCTTTGATGGCCAGCTAGCGTCGCATATGGACTGCCACCTCGATAAATTCTTTGTAGAGCACTACTGTTGTGATTGTGTCAGAAAGATTGATATTTATTTCCCGGTCCATCGATGTGAGACTACGGCTACAACTTAGTAGCAACCGAATTTCCGTGTAAATAGTAGAGAGATAGTCCGTCCCGTAAAAAAAGCATCCACGCGAAAGCACGTCACAAATTGCAATCGCACATCGCTCTCCATCCTTTTAACAATAGCCATAATACCGATGTATAGCTTAGCGAATTAGTGTTTCAACGAAGCGTAGGGGCTAATGTAAATAAACCGCCGTGCTAATAGAGTGGCAACGAACAATTAAATCGAACCTGGAATGTTCGGGGTATATGTACATAAATAAAATTTACTCAAGTTTTTAACTACCACATTTCTCGTGCCGGTCAGTCGATGATGAACTTGTAACAATCACGTCCTTTCTTCAGCAAAAATCCTTGAATGTTCATCGTATCGATGAGTTCGTTGCAGTTTGCTGCGATTCCACCAGCAACCATGGCCTGCTTCAGTTCGGCCGTCGTGAAAAGTGTCGTTCCGGTTACAGCCGAGCGAGACGCTAGCACTTGGGCAAACTTTCTCACCATCGACGTTTTGCTCGTTCCACTACCGTTGGTCAGACGGGTAAACTGTAGGTCACCCTCGTCCGTACTGAACACATCGAGCATGCTCTGTCGCAGGATGGCTAGAACGTCACGAACATGTGCAACCGTCGCTTCCGACGAGAGGTCAATCTTCGCCCGCGCTTGTGTCAGGCGAATCAGACCCTCCAACTGCCGGGTGGTGACAGGGATCATGTCCATCTCACGGTGCGATCGGCGTAATTCGACAAAGAAGTCACGCAACTCCTCTGCAGCCTTCGCTGTCAGTTTAGGATGAACGTTTTTGCGAGCGTATCCTGTATATAGAAAAAAAAATAATAAAAAATTAGCAAAATATTTTCCAAAGAAAACAAAAAAAAATACAACTCACCAATATACTTCTGTACAAGTTCCGCAGGCAGCAAGTCCATCGTTTCGCCCGGTGCTAACCGTAGCCGTTCCTCCAGTGATGATTCTCCTTCCTCCTCAAGCGAACTGGGTCCAGATGGTTCAAAGAAGGGATGAACCGGTGTAGAATTGGTTTTCGATAGTCCATGCACTTTCTGAATATGTGCGGTAAGCAAATTGTCCGTCCGTTCGTTTGAGCGATCCAGCAGAATGAAGACCAAATCAAACCGCGATAGGAGCGCCGGATGAAGCTTCAAGTTTTCTGAAACCGTTTTCGCTTTATTGTAGTGTCCACCAGCTGGATTAGCTGCGGCCAGCACGGTTGTACGCGCAGGCACCGTGCAGATAACACCCGCCTTGGCCACACTAACTGAGCGCTGCTCCATAACCTCGAGGAGCCCATGATGCCCGGACATTTTGTCAAACTCGTCGATACAACAAACGCCCTGGTCGGCTAGAACGAGGGCTCCTGCTTCCAGTGACGCACCGACACCTTTTTCCATCCGCACTGTCACTGTTAGCCCTACGTTCGATGAGTTTGTACCACAGACGAAGATTCCTCGCGGTGAAACATTAGCACAGCTTTGCAAAATTTGACTCTTCCCTATGCCCGGATCACCAACCACGAGCACGTGAATTTCTGCCCTGGTGCGACTGGTAGTCGCTTGTCCACCAAACAATCCGAGCAGCAGGCCCGCCTTAACAACCTCGTGTCCATAGATAGTGGGACAAAGTGACTGCACTAACAGACGGAAGGGAGAAGGTTCTGCTTTTATCATACGAATTGCTTCCATGTCCAGTTCTGTGAATTCTGCCAATCTGTTCCAATTCGCTAGCACGTTCTTATTGCTTCGTACATAAACCGCTTGCATGTATGCTTTATATAGGCTTGCCTTTGCCGTACCATCCGGATCTTGTGATCTAGCTTTCAGTATTCCCGTCACGGTAACATCATCCCCTGGGCAAACGCTGTCTACCATTTCGTGCGTGAGTTCAATTTCAATATTTTTTGCTGCGCTTCCGGCCACGGTGCGAGAACCTTGCGTCGTTTCCTGCAGACGTATCGTCTGAAATGCTTCCATGCGTGTGAAAATGGATTGTTGTATCAACACAAAATGACTACGAGCCTTGCAACCACTATGGCACGATGTTGGTGTGGTATATATGCCATCTTTCTGCTGCACGGCCTGCTCGTTGCTACACTGGCTGCAGCGGAAGGCACACCAGGTGTTCATTATCTGTGATGCGCCCGCACGGATGATTGTTCCACGGACGGAAACAAGTTTCCCGAAGCTGCTCACTTTAATCGAACCGATGGAAACTTCCGGACCGAAACCTACTATGCGAGGACGTATGGTTTGGAGGCAGAGATTTGCGGCATCTTGTGAGTTATTGCCTGTTTGTTGCTTCATAAGCAAGTGGTGCATAGCAAGCCCGATACAGGACAGTGTGTGTTCGGGATTATCGGTTAAATCCTGACGGAATGATGGCCATTGCGAACGAAGTTGTGAATCGCTGTCGCAAACATCAAGCTTTAGTTCGAACCAACATTTATCCTTAACCATCAGAAGATCGTACAAATCTTCAAAGTCTTTGTAATGTTTCTGCATCGCACGCACTCGATGAACCGTTTTGGAACCGGGTGAATATTCTGCGAAATATAAGACAAATGTCTTCAATTGATCAACAAAATCCGTGAACACGTACCTTCTTTTGGTAAGTACAATTTCCATCCAGCATATTCACAGGATCCATTTCTTAAACTCGTCGAAAATGAAGCAGATGGTGTAATGGTCTGAGATATTTCCAAAGAAGTTGATGGTAGAGCAAACCCAATCGGTTTTTCTCTAGCCACGTTGCTCTGATGACGATTACCTCTGAGGTTTCCACGCCAATTGCCACGCCAGCCTCCGCGACCGCGTGATGATCCTCCTCGACGGTTAGTTGAGTTAGCATCGCTGGAATTATGTTGCGAATTATTACTAGAAGGATTCTGTGCCATCGCAAAAAGTGCGCGCAGTTTGGTTTTCATCCAGCGGTTACAATAATATACCTAACAATCCGCTGTAACAAACCGGCATGTCAGATTTTGACAGCACGCCGAAAAACGCACAACACAATTCAATTGTTTCAAAATGACAGTTTAATTCATATAACGAATATGAGCAATGTATTTCAATGAATATCGAGAGTTTTTGTATTATTTCGCCCAATATGTTGTTTTAATAAAGCAGCTCATAGCAACTGGAGCTTCGTTTCAGCAAATATCCTTGAATGTTCAATTTTTCTATAATTTCATCTTCCAAACCTAATAATTCCGTTTCTCTTATTAAACTACACAGCTCGTTTTTGGAAAACTTTTTCGTTTTCATTTGCAACGATCGATTTCGCAGTATATCCAAGAATTGTCGTAAGTTAGATGCTTTTGATGAGCCATTCATAGCTAACTGCTTCACCGAAGCTTCTCGATCGTCCGTGTCGTATCTATCGTACCAGCTGCGACTAACGATTCTTATAGTATCCATCACATGTTCTGTACTTATCTCTCCTGAAAGATCCAATCGTGCTCTGGCACGAACCATATTCTGGATTTGGGTAATTTTCGATCCATTTACCAAATTCAGCCACTTGGGCATTGCGTACATTTGGGAGAAGAAGTTTTCGAGCAATGCTTGTGATTCATTTGTAAAATCCGGATCGCAATGTGCTCGTGCATAATCTGGAACAATGAAAATACTTTCAATTCAAACTTGAAATCTTTTTATAAACTAAATGTACATACCAATATACTTCTGCACTATCGAAATCGGTAAAAGCTCTATCTGTTCATTAGGTTTTACTTTGAGTTTGTGTACCAACGGTATCTCAGCGCTGCATTTGCTTTGTGACGGTTTTTCTGGATGCAAACGAACACCGTTAGAACACACAAGCTCCTCGTCAAATCCTACCGTATCTTCCACTAGAAATACTAGCGCTAGCTGCTCCATGAATGCAGTGGGTAATGTGAAATTTTTGCTAAAAGGTATTCTATTGTCAAACACTTCTCCAATGGGGGTTGTAGTTGCTAACCAAGTTATTTGTGCTGGCTCATGAGCACGATTAGCAGCATGATGATCAGGAACGTAATGCAGATTGTTGTGTAGCATACTTTGTATAGAGCTTAAATTCTTCATTTTTTCGATACGATCAACACAGCATACTCCTAGTTTCGCTAGTGCTGCAGGTCCAGCATTGAGATATTGTAGGCCATCGTTGTGATTTTTCACAGACAAGCCAATCTCTTGTATGGACTCTCCACTTACAAAAACCGCTTTCGATGACACAGCTGCGCAACTTTCCAACAGCTTCCTAGCATCGTTGCTGTCACCGGCAGCCAAAAGCACGTGTGTATCGTAGCTAGTACTGAACAATGCCAGAAGCAATCCTGCTTTAATAGTCTCCATTCCTAACACCCCAGGGGAAAGTGATTGCACCAGCAGTTTGAAGGGAAACGGCTGGCATCGAATTTCCCGGAACATTTTTACATTATTTGCATTCATCGGTGATGCGCAACTGACTGGATCATTCTTATTGTTTCGTACACATACAGCGAGTAAATTAACATTACTAGTGGTTAGTATTGAAATTTTCTTCACAATTCCTGTTACTGAAACATCATCTCCAGGTTGCAAAGCTTCATTTAGTCCCTCTAACACATGCACCTCAATTGTGTTGCTGTCGTAGTTGTGGCCATTTGAAATTCCTTTGATAATAATCTTCCGATAGCTATCATTACTAAATTTAAAACCGCTTTGAACATTGCACATAGAACAGTGGTGCTGCATTGTTTTGGCGCAACCATTTGCCAGCGATGCGATGGATATATTGCCACAATGCAGGCACTCGTATGCTGTCCATGGTTCACTTATGCACATTATCAACCCTCGAATGGTAATCAGTTTTCCTGCATGATTCTCGTCGATAGAACTGATCAGTGTTTCCGCTGTGTAATAATGTAAGCGAGGGTGTACCTTGCGTATCTCACTAACGCGAGAGAAAGGTTGAGCTTCCCGATAGTTTGCAATACAACGGTACATCGCCAGTCCAATACATGCAATTGTGTGTTCAGGGTATGCCTTAAAATCTTCTTCGAAAGTTGACCAAGCGTCCTTTAGGTAAATATCGGTTCTAGCGAGGTCGACGTTAAATACAAAGTGTCCGCATTGTTCTGCTTCATGTGGAGAGTATGCGTGACGGAAATCCTTCAAGTGTTTCTCAACACAAAGAACGCGCTTGTGTATCGCAGGCGACGACTGTGAATCTAAGAAGATATGATGGTGTAGTAATACAGTATAGATAAAACGCGAATCATCTTACCGCCATCAGGAAAGTAAAGATCCCATCCGACATCACGGTATTTACGTTGACTGGATCGACTCATAAACGACGTATGCTTAGAGATAACGTTTTCACTACACGACGAATATTTATCAGTTTGACAACTGTTAGAAATCTGAAACGAACTCCACTTCCGATTACACAACGATATGCCGAACTCGTTCTGTTCTTCCATGATTGCGAATTAAACACACCGAAATCGGCCACAAAAACACCACGCTTGCTTTGTGTTTAGTTGCTAGATGAGAAAACGCTCCGTGTATGATGTTTAAGAGAGCGAACAAACTGAATCTGACCAAATATTCACCTCTCACGTTGCACGCGATATATCGATAAGATAGAGAATCGTATGGAAGGCAATTGTCGAAATCCACACCCTATTAATCCCTTGCAACAATCGGTTCCCGACGCAACACGAATCAAGGTGCCATCTATCTCACGATCAGTAACCATGGCAAAATTTACAATTCTTCTGCCCTACACTTTCTGGCTTGCGTGTTTTTTTATGGCACCCAACGTGCATGGTGCTGTGGAAGGTATGATCTAATATTCCTGCAAAAAAAAATAAAGAAATAAAATAAATCCTATATCTATCATTTGTTTCTGCGTACAGTTATAGGTGCCCGTCCCTACCTGGAAAGTGTTGCAAAACGCGTTGTGGAAATATTGGAAACGAGATACATTTCTGGGAATTCGCTCCCTATAGCAGATTACGTCGCTCCGATTGAGTAAGTTTGTTCGTTTTGTAACAAGCTGCACCGAATGATTTCCGACACAATGATCGATATTGTTGAAGCCGTGTGAACGCACCTTCAGTAAGCGTACAGTCGAAGTGAAACCGTCAAAGATTAACAAGTTTGAGATTAGTGGTAGAGCATAGTCACAAAATACTACGTACCACACACTTGTTCCTGTTTCGCTTACCATTTCTGATTCAGCTTCAGATTCAGATAACAGAACCAAAAAACACTATCATCTGACACGAATGATAAATGGTCACTTATCTTTTTCTATAAATATAATTACGTTTTGTAGTTACTTACTTCGATAACATAACAGGCAAATGTAAAATTGAAAAAATGATGGATGAACATTACTCATGAACGCATGAAATAATTCTTCTTACCGGCTCTTCCACAGGATAACGGAGAAAGGAATTTCAATCAACGGAAACGTTTCGTTTCATTCCGCTTTCATCGCTAAAATTGCCTCGATCGAGTTCGACTCACAGAAGTATTCGAATATCTTCCTCGACTCGGAAGTGACCGTGCAGGGCGGATTAAAATGGAACGGTATAGGCGTAGTCCTTGATTTTGAGGCTAACCTTGAAGAGTATCAAGGAACGGGCACACTGTACGTTACTTACAATCAGTTTGATTTTCCGCTGAAGGTGACAAAATATTTCAACTCATCTGAACCAACCGGATCGCTCCAGTTCATGTCCATCGACAACGCTAACAAAATACTTACCGTTGGACATCCAAACAACAAATACGTGCAGATGATATCCCGAGCGGTAACGTAGTTCCTTTCCTAGTTTACATAGCAATGCACCCATGCTATCACCGTTTATGTTTCGCTTTATTGCAGATTATGACCAACTTTAACTTCCGCGACTACATGATTGCATCGTTCCGAAACTGGAACTTTCAAAATCTGCTAAAGGCGGTCATCGACGAAATTCCGTTCCCCGAAGTGTGTTACAATTGTTAATTCTTTCGATTTATTGCAAATAGAAATCATTTCGAATTGTTGTGATAAAAAAATGGCAAAAACAGGAAATATTTTTCATATCACAAAGTATTTCTGTCCTAAAACAAACATGCAATGATTTTTTTTATCCCAGGTATTATTTCAGTAAACTAACCATTAGTTGAAGACATATAGATTTTAGTTGCTTTTTTACTTATCTATTATCATTACCTTGTCATTATAGGACACTGTCAGGTCTATGATGCTAAGTTATTTTGAAGAACATATTTCACTACCACATTTGTCATCATCATCAGACTAAACTAAATTCTATTTCTGTTCGAAGGAGTTGCAAAATTTCACCCCCTTCAACGATAAACTTATCTCGGCTGTTACAAGATTAATATATCTTATGATTCATTATCAGTTGTGCAGCAACGTGATAACATAAAATAATCTGCAGACGTTACCGAAAAGTGTGGATTTCAGTTCACGCACAGACGTTCAACATCTCGTAGGTCTGGTACGGGCTCCTTTACAGGCGTTGTATGTGGACGATTCACAAAGGTTAGTAGTGGAACGTTTGACTAGTGGCACGGAATGTAGTTAAACAAGGAACACAAAAGATAGAGCGTATCGATCTAAATTCGTTCCGGCGTGTGATAAATTCAACGATTTTTTGCTATAGACAAGAAAAACATAGATTGTATTAATGATATCAGTGATGTAACCTTACAAATATTCGGCCGGTAGATTGATGGTCGGGTGCCATTCAATTTGAGGCAATAAATTTCTCGAAATGAGTTGCACATGCGAAATTGTGTACCTTATCTGTTGAGACATGTGTGCTAAAAAGCAGAAAAAAACAATTTGCCACATTTTCGATAGCATTACCAGTGTCAGCTTTCCTTTTTGCTTTCGTTGCAGATGAATCTTATAGGAATAATGATGGTGGTGGTTTGTATTGCTAGTAGCATTCAAGTGGCTTTCGCCTCTTGCGATACCTCGCAGGACGCAGAGCATACTGTGTGCAATCAGACCGAATATGAGTCGTACCGTGATTGTATTGAAGAAACGAGAGCTTTAAGAAAGAAAAGGCTTGCAACGCTTTGTCCGCCGGCAATCGTTGAGCCGGTGATACACATGGTCAAACCCTTCGAGACACTAGTTCCGGTAAACCCATTGATGCCGGCAGCGAAAAGTCCCATGCTGAAGAACCTCGATCGTACGATCATTTTGCGTCCCGATTCACACCAAATTGAGGACGATGATCTGGACGATTACGACAATAACTTTCGCGTGCCGTTGAACGTCACCACCGTGATACGGCTCACTAATATAGTAAACAATACCAACTACATACACATGCCCACGATCAACAACACCAACGTTAACAACATCCAGGTGTACGCCAACCTAACCGATGATCCACGCGACGAGCCGGTCGACGGGAAAACGGAGCGTTGTTGTACAGCTGTGCGGCCCAAAACCTGCCACTCATCGACGCTGGGTATCCGCTGCAAGCATCACAAGTTCCAAAGCTGCGGTGCGCAGTGTACGTCCGACATTATCCACGTCCATAAGCGCAAGCGGTGTCACCGAGCCACCGGTCAGTGCGAAGAGAAGATAGCATACGTACCACAGCCCAAGAACCAGACCTGTGTCTACATCGACGACTGGCCGTTTGTTGTGTGCGGCAAGGTGGCCAATATGAGTGTTATTTGTGCGGGATGCTACGATCACTACGGCACGGGATACGAAGCATACAATGGGCACTCGCGAATGCATGATCAGTGCCGTGGGTGCTACGATGATGCGTTTGATGTAGGTCCAAGGTACAGACGTGGTCCAGTCCTGCGACCGTTCTACTACCATCAGGCACCGTGCTATATTAGCGGCAACTGTGAGGATACCTACAGCGATTGTGGATACGGCTGCTACGGGCACGATCGGATTGATCCTGCCTGGGGAGATGATCAACTGGAAACGTATGATCCGAGTAGTATGCACGTCTCCGTCGAAGCATCGAATGACTGGGGCCTACCGACCACCAAGTGTGCGATAGTGTCAGACGGTAAAGTTGTTGCGATAAAGAACTGCACGGACATCGATAATGCGTACATGGCGGCTCCGGCTACTCATCCGTACTACAAACCGATCCAAGTGAAACCGAAAAACACAAAGATCGATCCCTCGCCAGTAATTGATGACGAGGAAGAACCGGATGTGTACGGTTCCGGCGATGATGCGCTAACAAACGAGATATCCTTTGTGGAAGAGTATGTCGATGACGATGATTTTACTCTGTAGTTCGGAGTATTTCCCATTAGTGTATTGAAAAACAAGTTAATAAACTCTCAACAACAAGAAATATACACAAGACGTCATGGCATTACTTCATTTCTATAATCTCCGTTTACAGGTACGATGGAATGGAATTTGCGTATCATTTTGAAACATTTTCACGTAAAAAAAAAGCTATACAGTATGCTCCAACACATTAAGTTTGCTTCTCTGACATCTTTGCGAGCGCAGTTTTGTTTGGTCGCATCAAATCGATTGTCGTGTTCTCCAGGAGAAGAAGGTCGCATAACTTGGAAGATCTACCCTTGCAGATTAGCTCCTGATCAATGAAGTGGCAGTTGTCAGCTTCCTGGCACTCGTACGTGTAGCACATTGGATGGCATTTAACCCAGCCGTTCAAACAACCGGAACAATCTGAAAACAAATGCCATCAGTATCGTGCTGGCTGCAGCGATGGCGTTTCGTTGTTACGTACCTGGCTGCGTACACTGTCCCGCGCGGCAGGATTTAAAATGGGCCTCATAATCCGGCATCGGTGGCATAACAAGCCAAGGACGTCGGTACAACGGCCGACGTGGTCTCAAGTACATAACATCCGCGGTACACACCTTGCTACACACGTACTCCGTGCGATGGAAACACACCCATTCGTCGCCCTGCTTCCTACAGACTCTGGGAGAGGCGATCTTACAGCAGGGTACTACTTCCGGTTGCTGTACTTTCGAGGTGGTCGCGTTGTACTTTTCTTCCGCTGTGGCAGGAAATTCACAGTCGCTGGGCTTTTCTTCGTACACGGTTGTTTCATTGTTTCTTATCACGACCGTTCTGACGGCTCCGTTGTTTTTTTTACGCCCGAAGTACACCGTCACATTATTAATGTTGTGTGCATTGGGCGTTGTTGCGTTGTGAATTACGTTGTGATTGTTAACGATCCTCCGGAAGGTTAAATTTAAATTATGATCCATCGATGGTGGCTTGTTGACCTTGCTGTTGGTATCAATACCATTCTCGTACTCCGGTTCGACTTCCTCCGTATTGGTGGGATCGAGTGGATCCGGCAGAGGTGGCAACGGTAAGGGCACTTTCAATGGCGGTACCACAATGAACCTTTCCTCCGCCGGTATCACATTCCGCACCGGGGCCATAGCCTGCAGGCTGCACTGTCCCTGCCACCAGATTGTTCCCGGCGGACAGGTGGATGAGGGCGAGATAAGAAAGCAGTTACCTTGATACTCGCTAAATCCCGCGTTGCAGACGCACCTTCCCGCCCTATCGTACGCTCCATTCAGACAAAGCCTTGGAAGCACCGTTTTCCGCGATACAATTTCAGCAGTAATGGCCAGATGCACCGTCACCGCGCACAGCAAAACCCACATCCAAACGGTACACATCGAACTTCGGCGAAACATTCCCGGACGCTGACACGTGTGCTGCTCTTGATGTCGCTTGAACATTTAATCTTTTCAAGCGTCCAAAAATTCTACGAACTGAGTTTCAAGATGACCTTTGCCGGTTGTACAGTAGATGCTGCATAAGCCGACGGAAGGTTCAATGCTAATATTTATAGAAGTAAGGTTAGCATAATAGGTGCTGTTAGGCATTCCACTCATTAAAAAAAAAACATCAAAAACTTCTAGCACACATAACACACACCGCAAGTTGGAAGCATCACGGTTTGGGAGGCAACCATTAGAACCATGCTCAAGAGTGATTTGATAAGAATTGGTTTTGGTTTTTAATTGATAAGGATTATCAAATATACTGTTCCCAGAACTGGCTAGAGCGTTTCAACCTAGGTCGCGCAAAACTCTATATTTCGGAATAAAATCTTTCACTTCCTACTACGGATCTCGTAGAAAACAACCAATTCCACGAAAACGAATTCATCTATCTGGGCTTTTGGAAATATATTCCTTCGAAAACGTTAGATTGTTGCCTTCATGTTTGCGCGATAACCGGCTGAGCAAAAGTGTATTTAAACCTTAACCATAACGCCCTGGAGGCTAGTTTTAATCATCGTGCTATATGGTGCATTTCAGAAGCTGGATGACTGCACTTGCGAAAAAACGGTGAACAATGACATTAAATAGGAGAAAGGTATGTTAGTGCTTCAGGCTAGTGCTAGTAGTTGGCCAGGTTTTTTTTTTATTAAATCGTTTAGCAATCGTGCTTTTGGAATCCAATCCATAGAACCGAGTGAAACCGTAACCGAAGCATTTTTTAAGCTTAAGTTTGTTTGTTTTGCTAAAGTGTGCGTTTTTACAAGCGGATTTAAAGTGACAAAGTTGAAAAACTGATACAAAAGTAGTAAAATTCACCGCATGCTGGATCTGGCTACCTTTGCCTTTGTAGGGATTCGAAATTTTGGAAAGCTGAAGGCTGTCCTGAGTGGCCACAACAAAGTGGCATTATGGTTACCTACCATACGGCTTCATTTCGACATCTGAGATTCCCAATCTTTCGTGAACCTTCCGTGTTGTGTCTACTACCAATGTTTCTCGTTCGGTAACAATCTTGTAACAAGATGGTTGTAAGCTGGTAACTTGATTGAGCTTGAAATGATACCACACTGAACCTGAGGAAGGCATGCTGTTGTTTGTGATTCTGCTAGCAGATAGGCGCGAAGTCGGACATCAGAAGGAGCGGTTTTGTTGGGCACCTGGTTTCTTGCGAAAGAATGTTCCTGATACAGACCCAGCTGGCACCTTATGGATTATGCAAATTTTTTGCTATTTTTTTCTTTCTTTCTTTCTTTCTTCAGGGCATATTATGTGGTGTTTATATAGTTTGGCTACTGAGTGCGACGATCGCTGTAGACAGGAATGGTACCACCATTAGTAAAGCACCGTTCGGTGGTATCTTCAATGGCACGGCGATTCGGAATGCTATCGCGTTGAATAGCACTCTAGCTAGGAATGTATCACGCCCACAGCGTCAGATTTCGTATCAGTACGGTTTCCAGAATCCCATGGGCATTGCGGGCTTGCAGGCAAACGGTGTTGGTAGCATCTCCGCAGGAATCAACTGCCCCGTAGGTACGATCCAGCGCGATGGACAGTGTGTGCAGCGGATAATGTACTGCAACGGAGGCTACAATCTGGTCGGCAACATGTGCGTTGGACAAGCGACCTGCCACCCAGGATACAACCTAGTGAACGGCCAGTGCATGCTGCAGTCAAGCTGTGGAACGCAGGTTTGTGGCGGTGTTGCAACAGCATCGGCACCAGTGCAAATACCAGTAGCACTACCACAACTGCCACCACCGCCACCGGCACCGGCACCGCCACCGCCAGCACCGATCGTGACGTGTACCTGCGAGAACGGCTACATCCAGGTGGGCAACCAGTGCATGAAGGAAGAATTGAAGCCGATCGAAACGCGCAACCAGGAGAGCAGCCAGGTGGTGGCGCCCACCTGTCCGTCCGGCTACGATCTGAACTACGAGGAGTGCGTACAGCACAGCAGCAGGGAGGCACACTGCGAGCGTGGCATCCGGCGGGACGACGTCTGCACCACATCCGCCGACTGTCCCCATCCGTTCGAGCTGGACGTGTATGGGCGGTGCGCGCGCAACATCTCCACCCCGGCCAACTGTCCGCCGGAGAGTCGGCTGACGGACGGCAACTGTGTGTACAGCGTGCCGCGGTGCAGCGCAGACTACCGCCAGGAGGGTAACGTGTGCGTGAAGCGCGACGAGGTCCCGGTGCGCTGTGAGGCCGGTGGCACCCCGTCCGGTGGGATGTGCATCGTATCGAGCCCGCAGTGTCCGCCCGAGTTCCGCCTGTCCAACGGGCAGTGTGTCCTGGAGCGACGCGTTCCCCCGCAGTGTCCGCCCGGCGCAAGGATGCGCAACGGTGTGTGCGTCGTGCAGGAGTTGCGCTGTGAGCCCGGGTACATCCCGGCTCCGGGCGGCGTTTGCGTTCGGCAGGAACGCAGACCATCGAGCTGCCCGCCAGGGTCGCGGATGAACGGGGCTGTGTGCGAGTCGGAGCAGCCGCTGTGCCCACGCGACTACAAGTTCACGTTCATGCAGTGCGTCCGGTACAGCCAGCGGCCGGCGACCTGTCGCCGGGACTTGGAGCTCGTCGACGGCGTCTGCGTCTCGACGAGCGTCGGCTGTGAGCCGGGCTTTTCGATGCGGGGTGGCGAGTGCGTGCGGGAGCTATTCGGACGCCTGTCCTGTCCGCCGGGCAGCGTTCAGCAAGGCGAACAGTGCGTCAAGGGTGAACCGCGCTGCGATCCGGGCTTCGAGCTGACGGATGGCGTGTGTGTGCTGTATCAGCGCGAGCTGCCCATCTGTCCACCGGGCGCCGTGTTCCGCGATGGCAAGTGCGTGATGCGGATGGACGATTGCCCGCCGGGTGCGACGCGCCGCCACGGCGACTGTGTGCGCGACGAGCAGGCGAACCCGACGTGCGACGCGGGCTTCACGTACGTCCGGGGCCACTGCCTGACGGAGATTCAGTGCGAGTACGGCTACACGTACAACAAGAACGACATGGTCTGCCAGCGCACGACCAGGGCGCCCGTCACCTGCCCAGCCGGCGCCATCCTCGAGGGCGATCGGTGCGTAACGCGCGACATGTTCTGCACGGAGGGCTACCGGCTGCAGGGCGACCAGTGCGTGATGCAGCTGATGACCGTTTCCGTCTGCCCGACCGGTTCGCAACTGCAAGGCAATCGGTGCGTGACCCGGAGCGTTCCCCAGTGCCGCAGTGGCAGCACGCTGGTCAATGGTATGTGCGAGATGCAAATGACCAGCTACCCGGTTTGTCCGGCGGGTTATCAGTTCCAGAACGGGCAGTGTGTGGGTACGACGGTGGTAGCGGTGGCGGCCCCTGCCCCGTCCGTTTCCGCTTCCGCACCCTGCATGTACGGCACGTGCGCGAACCCGTGCGTCTTGGGCGGTACGTGCGGCATTCCTGTGG
>JXXA01003819.1:0-13111 GCA_000956255.1 Anopheles punctulatus | reverse complement strand
CAGGGGCCGCAGCCTACGTTGATTGGCTGGACGAGTGTTGCGCCATTTCTCGTTGGTTTCTTTTTAGGGCTCCGATAGATTGCTCTTGTTTACGGCGGAACAAACGTAATTTTCCTTCAAAATGGTGGTCTGTTCCTACGTTTCCACTCCTTAGGGCCCAAACTCTGACTTCCGGTCATCTTGGAAAGCGTCGCCCAAACTGTATTTATGTGCATGGCTGTCGAAACGTTCTTTTAGCAAAATGAAAAACAATAATAAACAAACCCCTATTGCGGCTTTGAAACAAAAGAGTGGTTAAAAGCAGGTCCCTATAGTGTTGACATAACTGTCACTCGTTGTGTTCCGCTCGAGGCTCACAACTGTGCCTCTGTCAACTCTGTATATGTGTTTCCTTGGGGAAGTTTTGTGTCGTTTCCGGCTTGCGTGAAGTGCGTTTCGCGGCGCATACGCCCGCCGGAACGGGTTGAACAAATATTGTTTTTTCCCCGCTAGACGCTCGCTCTTCGAACCAAAAACCAAAAAACAAAGAAAACAAGAGCGGAAAGGATGTTCCGTCGGTTTTCGGGCAAAAGTTTTACCCTCGATGAATGAGCACTCCGAGTTTTGTACCCCGCAAGACGCGTCGGTTTTTTTGTTTTTTTGGTCAGCAAATGGTCACACTATTTGCTGTAAGTAACTTCTTATTATGACGGAAAATGAGGCTCGCAAGCCGTATGCAACCCTTTTGCAGCGTTTCTCTTTCGTCCTGCACCCTGCGGATGGGTCATGCGTTTCATCCGTAATGCACCCCAGGAGTCACCGTCCATCCCCGTGCTGGCCAGTTTGCAAATATGCAAATAAACCAACCCACCCCCTAGGTTCGGGGTAGAGGAACGAAAGGGTTGCTGCTCGTTTTCGACCGAAGCATCGAAGGACATCGGTAAACGAGAGCCGGCCGCTTTTACCTAATCTTGCCATTTATTGGCTCAAAAGGATACAGAACCTTGAGCCAGCGTCCAGAACCGGATGACCGACAGGGAAGCGCAACGCAACGAAGGCAACGGACAACGGAGAAGTGGTCAATCCCAGCAACAGCAAAGGACACTTCACGCCGCGTGAAGGTGTTCGTGCCGAACGAGCAAAGCTCTATCCTTCGCTTGACCGGCGTAATCCTTTTCGTTACGGTATGCAAATACTTTTCAACCAATTTCCCCCCGTCCAACGGCCGTTCCGAGTCGTAAAGCGCCTTATTTTGATGCTCGAATGTATTGGTGGGCACCGTATCCTTGCTACCCTTTTTTCCACGGAAAGTCCTCTGTGGGTGATGTAATTCCCTTTTGCTACCTGTTCGATTAGCGGCCTCCACATTTCGAGCACTTTACGATTGTCACCCGAGGCTGGTAGGCAAATGCACGCGAAAACATTTCCGTCTCCTCCTCCTCCCGGGGCGGACAATTGGTTTATGATCGTTTGTTTAACTTTATTATGTTGAGCGCGCGGCCGCGCTGTAAGTCAACAATCCATCCCACCTTTGCCAACAAATTGAACATTTTATGGGTGTTCAAAGGTTTGAAACCAGTTTGAAAGTTAATGGTTTAATAGCACTGAAGCGAGTGGGTTTTATGTTTCGCTTGTCTTGATTTTACGATTAGACTTTTTCCGATAGTGCTGGGCAGCTGGGTGCTAGTAGCTTAATCCTTTTGCGTTGAGCTTGGGTGTATGTGGTTGATGAGTTTCATACTGTTGATGTACGTTTTACAAGGCACAAGAGCACATACTGCTTTGTTGCGAGACCGATTGTTTATCATCGATAAAATTATGTATAATATTTCGATACCTTTCAAACACTTGAACGATAAGGTTGGGGTGGAAACGTAAGGATAAGGGGGGTTGAAACATAAGGTGGAAACCTACAACGTTTCCACAAATTTTAAAACATAGATTTATTCTAATGTAGAAGATATTATTTTAAAAGATGCTAATATTGTAAGCTAAACATTAATAGACTATATCAAGTATTTACCTTTTCTGTTGCCGTGGACAGAACCTTATCTCTTTATATTTACCTATGATTGGTAATATTTTGCGGCTTAAAGATAATATAGCCATTTATAATGTTATAATGTTAATGTGATAAGAAACTAAGTTAAATCAAACATTTAAATTTCAATTCTTTTTCATTTTTTAAGCTTTGCATTTAGTAACCAAAAGCATGGTACTATGGCGAAGCGTTAGATCGCTTTTATCACGAGGCAGAAAACTAGAGTTTATTACTAGAGTGGGATTCTATTTCTATCGCACGTACCAAATCTTGCCATTGCTGCCCTTATCTGTTGAAAACCTCGCATACTACTCACCGTTCGGCGCATCTGGAATGCGGAAAAGATGCGAAGAAATCTGCGTCCCTAGTGCGTTTATTTTGCTCGGACGTTTCGCCTACCGAGTTTAACCCGTTTGTTTGCTTGCGGGACGTGTCGGGAGTGAGGAAATCGAAGCCGGAAGCGGGAACCGGCGTTACCGACAGTTTCCTCATTGTTTCACACATCGAGAAATTATGCCCGGGATGTCCCGATACACAGCAAAACGCTGCACCAATTGCGACTCCCGGGTATCGCAACGATGATGAAAGGTTCCGTATTCCTCTCGCATTTTATCCAACGAACCCTTTCCACATTGATTGATCGTTCGTGTGGGGGAAAGTGATGCCTTTGCCTTTCAACATTCAACTGTCCCCTCTCGACGTCTGACTGTCCCTTCGCCTGGGCACAAAACCACAGGATTAGCCGTCCCTGACTAATAATATTGCTGCTGCCCTTCGTAATGATGTTGGAATTGAGGAAGAGTTAAGCAAAAGTGATCCCATTTCTGGACCCGCTGCTTTGTTCATATGCGTACTGCACGCGCTGTTACAATGTGGGTGTAGAGAATTTTCCTCATGAAAGCAATATTTGAGAGGGGTGCTTACTTCCAATTGCAGTGCTTGGATAGGAAACTCACATTCTTACTGCAAGTTAGAGGGTATGATATGACGGACAATTCGACGGTTCAAGTCTTATTCAATAAATAACAACATTTAGTCATGTTTCTAAAAGTATGTTTAAAGCAATCGTATCAACTTTTATGTATGGAAATACAAATAATTACACAAGTTAGCTTAGGGTTATCTGTCCTTAGATGCGGGTAAGGGTAAGATGCGAAAACTAAACATTTAAATTGAACCGAATGCATTCATTTTTCATTGTAAGATGTGTATAATATGAAGGAATTAAATCTCAAAAATCCTTATTAGAATGAATCAGATAATACATGCTTCAAAATTGCCACAGTTGACATGAGTTTGTTTGCTGCAAACTATAGTTGTACGCCTGCCTGATGGCGGATAGGTGGGTTTTATTTTTTAAACTTACGTGCAAATGCGTTCTTTTCAATACGTATCCAAAACCATGAATTAAATACTCCAAATTTGTATTAAAATACCTATAAGCCTCTGCGGAAAACGCCGAAGTTAAAAACTAACTGAAAAAATACTATCGGTCTGAGCTACTCGAAAGCTATTTGACAGTTGGGTTGCGTTTTCGGAACTTCATGTGACAGCCAAAAAAAATGCAAATGGACGTACCTGCTGATGAAAAGGAACATATTGACAGATCAGTTTGTTTTCATACGAAGCGCGACAACAATTGGGAAGAATCTACCGAAAGCTGGAATCTTTTAACTAAATCGTGAATTATTTAATTGAAAAAAAAACATGGAGAAACCACAGAAAATGCCGAAAGTGGCAAAGGTAAGTGTTTGGTGTGTTTGGCGCATATGTTTGGCGCATTAATACACTACAACTGTACACATTCGCAGGTGAAAAACAAAGCACCGGCCGAGGTCCAGATTACCGCCGAACAGTTGTTGCGTGAGGCAAAGGAGCGCGATTTGGAAATTCTACCACCACCACCGAAGCAAAAGATTTCCGATGCCGCCGAATTGGCCGACTACCAGCAGCGGAAGCGCAAAACGTTTGAGGACAATCTGCGCAAAAATCGGATGGTCGTCAGCAACTGGATCAAATATGCGCAGTGGGAGGAATCGCAGAAGGAGATCCAACGCGCCCGCTCCATCTGGGAGCGTGCGATCGACAACGAGCATCGGAACATCACCATATGGTTGAAGTATGCCGAGATGGAGATGAAGCACCGGCAGGTGAACCACGCGCGCAACCTGTGGGACCGTGCAGTAACGATAATGCCACGGGTGAACCAGTTCTGGTACAAGTACACCTACATGGAGGAGATGCTGGAAAACGTTGCCGGCGCTAGGCAGGTGTTCGAGCGCTGGATGGAATGGCAACCGGAGGAGCAGGCATGGCAGACGTACATAAACTTCGAGCTGCGCTACAAAGAGATTGACCGGGCCCGATCGATCTACGAGCGCTTCGTGATGGTACATCCGGAGGTAAAGAATTGGATCAAGTACGCCCGATTCGAGGAGGCGCACGGTTTCATAAACGGATCGCGCACCGTGTACGAGCGAGCGATCGAGTTCTTCGGCGACGATCATGCCGACGAGCGTCTATTCATTGCGTTCGCCCGGTTCGAAGAGGGTCAAAAGGAGCACGACCGGGTGCGGGTCATCTACAAGTACGCACTTGATCATCTGCCAAAAGATCGCACGACGGAGCTGTACAAGGCGTACACGATCCACGAGAAAAAGTACGGCGATCGGTCCGGCATCGAGGACGTGATAGTGTCGAAGCGTAAGTTCCAGTACGAACAGGAGGTGAATGAAAATCCGACCAACTACGACGCATGGTTCGACTATCTGCGGCTGGTGGAGAACGAAAACGATCCGGAGCTGATACGCGAAACGTACGAGCGTGCGATTGCGAACGTTCCACCGGCGAACGATAAGAACCTGTGGCGTCGCTACATTTACCTCTGGATTAACTACGCCCTGTACGAGGAGCTAGAGACAGAGGATCTCGAACGGACGCGCCAAATCTATCGCACCTGTCTGGAACTGATCCCGCACAAACTGTTCACATTCAGCAAAATCTGGCTACTGTATGCTCAGTTCGAGATTCGGTGCAAAAACTTACAAACGGCGCGCAAAACGCTCGGTATGGCGATTGGACGCTGCCCGCGCGATAAGCTCTTTCGCGGGTACATCGATCTCGAGATCCAGCTGCGTGAGTTCGATCGCTGTCGCATTCTGTACGAAAAGTTTCTCGAGTTTGGGCCGGAAAACTGTACCACCTGGATGAAGTTTGCCGAGCTGGAATCACTGCTGGGTGATACGGATCGTGCCCGTGCCATCTACGAGCTGGCGATTCAGCAGCCCCGTCTCGACATGCCGGAGCTGCTGTGGAAAAGCTACATCGACTTCGAGGTACAGCAGGGTGAGTTCCAGCTTGCGCGCCAACTATACGAGCGGTTGCTCGAGCGCACAGTACACGTTAAGGTGTGGATATCGTACGCAAAGTTTGAGATCAGCGCCGAGAACGACGAGGAAGGGCTGAACGTACCGCTGGCCAGGCGTATCTATGAGCGTGCGAACGAATGTCTGAAGGGTTTGGCAGAGAAGGAGGCACGGGTACTAGTTTTGGAGGCGTGGCGTGACTTTGAGCGCGATCACGGCAACGAGGCAAGCCTGAAGAAGGTGCTGGAGCGAATGCCGCGCAAGGTGAAGAAACGTCAAAAGATCGTATCGGAAGCGGGCGTGGAGGAGGGATGGGAGGAGGTGTTCGATTTCATCTTCCCCGAGGATGAGATGGCGCGGCCGAATTTGAAGCTGCTCGCGGCGGCCAAAAATTGGAAGCGCAAGCAGGATGCAGAACCACCGGCGATTGTTGCAGCAAGCGATCCGATTATGCCGGCGAGTGGTAGTGAGGAGAGTACTGGAGATGAACAACCCCAGCAAGAACGAATGAACGTTAGTGAAGAAGATGCAGCAGAGGGAGAGGGAGAAAATCGTTCAAATAACTCAGATGAATAAGGTCATACAACAATGAATAAAACCGCACGCACTGTTTTTACGTAAATTTATGCATTCCTATGCAGTGTGTTATACAAATGCCTAGTATGTATGTATTAATGTTACTCCTACTCTCTTACTCCACTCCCAGTCACAGCTTTATCAATCCACCTCCTCCGGCCGTACGGGATGTTCCAGTGGTATAACCGATTTGCGATGGACGTCCCTCGAGCAAGCCTTCCGCATGTCGTACGCATCCTCGTCCGGATCACCTACATAATACTCAAGCACCCTACGATACACGATGTAGCCCAGTTTCGTGTACATATCGATCGCTACCTTGTTGCTCACGCGCACGAACAAATCCACAAAGTAACAACGTTTTCTACGAGTAACAGAAAAGGATAGCGATGAAAGGAGCGTGTTCTGGTTGAAAAGTTAAAAAATAAGTCATCTTACTTTTCGCTTACGTCCTCCAAGAAGCTCATCAGCGTGGCCGCTAGACCAAGTCGACGGTAGTCCGGTGACACGGTCAGGGCCGTTACGTGTCCGTGCCAGCTTTCGCCTTGTCCTTCTGCTTTTCCCATAACTGCAAGAAATGAAAGACAAATCGATTACGGCATTGCTTGGGAACGGTCGATATGTTGGATAGTGTACTGTAGCCCATGATTTCTCCGGTCGGGGATTCAGCCACCTGGAAGTATTCCGGCCAGTGGGCAAGGTACTGCATGTAAAACGAAAGACAGTACGTTTCGGTCAACGGGTCTAGATTCCTGTAAGGTTCGAGAGAACACGTTCAAGGTAAAGATAATGAATATTTGTTTTCTCTGTCGTCTTTTACGTACACTTTGTTAAACCGGAACATATCGTTGCAGGTAAAAGGCCTGAGTGTGGTCATCTTAGAAACTCTTATTAGTTAATTGAAAAAACGGGGATAAATTTGGCTAAATATAAATAGGATTCTACAACCGGCGGACTTAGATTGTACCGTGCTCGTGTTTTGAGTGAATGTTTTTTTGTTTTAATGAAAATGTCAAATGGCTCACAATCTTCAACGGGTTCGAGCTCCATCAACTAAACCAATATTATTGTGAATAAATTAGTGTTTATTTGTTTTTATTTTTTTTAAATTTTGGGCTAATTAAATTTTAATATTACACAATTTATATTACTTCTAAAAGCTCAATAAAAAAGGCATTATTCAAATATTGCACAGCACTTCGGCTGTTTCAAGAGGGATTGAACAAACGTCAACGTCACCAGCAGTTGTCAAAGTGTTTGTTTGGCAGCGGAGGTAAAAATGGTGGCGATTTTCTGAAACTAAGCGCGCAAACAATTCAACTGTGCAAGAGCTTTATGACGCGTTTTGCCGTAGTGATTGTCCGTGACGTGAAACGAAAGAAATATCCTTCTTACTGGGCGTGCTAAAGTTCTTTGAAATCATCACCGTAAGTCATTGGTCCTTGTTCAAAAGCTCAGGTTGATGCTGGCAGCAGACAGATCGACCGACCGAGTAGGGGTGTGTGTGTGCGAAGCAACGCGCTTCAGTGTGGTGTATATGTGCCTGTATGCGTATCTTCGCAAGTTATCGAGGGCATCTCTTGGAAATTCATTCATCCCCCACGACCTTCTTTTCGTGCGCTTGCATGTCGTTTTCTTTCTGTTGCTCGGGTCTCCTTTGTGTTGCTGGAGACACAACGTATTAATTTCGAAACCCTTCCATTAAACCATCCCGCGGAAACATGTCAGTTTCGGAGCGGTAGTGAAAATTACAAGAGGAAACGCGTGAGAAGTGTGATCAAAGTCAGGCATGTATCGAAGCATCCGGTACGGTGTGTCGAATAATTATTTGTCGGTGTAGATCGTTTAAACGCCAGCCGGAGTGTCGTACTGGTGTTCCTCTTTGTATTATTCCCGTTCGTCGAAGGAAATATGTGGAAAAGGAGTTGGTTTTCCGTTCCACCAAAAAGTCCGATAGAAGCAGCATGTATGTGTGTGCGTGTGTACGTATGGTTGCGCTTTGACAAACGCGTGAAGAAGTGAAGTATTCAACCATGGTGCTACCCGCATATCGCTACGCGCTGACAGAGTGTTAGTTGGGATTTGTTGGTGTGTAGAGGGTTGAACTGCAGAAAGAAAATGGTCGTCGACATACGCAAGCAAGCAGCAGCAGCAGCAGCAGCTTACCCCAGCCAACAAGCATAGCAGCAGCTGTGGGGTCGCGCGGGTCCTCGCCGATTCATGCTCAACGACTCCTTGTCAGGGAGGATTGCTGCAGAGGTCGCGAATGGCTCGCTGCATGCAAGTACAAAAAAACGGGAACAAGTGACAGAGAAAGACACTAATCAATATTATTAGAGTGCGTTATTTGCTGATCAATTGTGCACGGGTTCGTTCGTTTGTGTGTATGTGTTCGCAGCGCGTTGTGCTGTTGCTGCTGGTTCAGGTGGAACAGAATATGTGTTTTTTTATTTGCTTCCTTTTCTGTATTCTATTGGTATTTCGTTTTATGCAAGCATATCGCAGGAGGCTTTGTGGCGGCATTGGCCGACTTGCGACAGATAGAGTGCATACTGATGTGAAACGCGTTTGGGAGGGGGAGGATGGGGGCGCGCCACACATGAAAGTGTAATGATTTCGTTTTCTTTTCCCATTCACAGTGACAGGCCTCTTCATGTATTCACACACATACACAAATACAGGCTAGTGGTGTGAAGCGGCTGTACCGAATGATGCTAAACTATGTGCGGTTAAATCTTTCCGCCGGATGTGGAAACCTTCTAGGTGCAATATTGTCGACATAGTAAGAAACAAAAAGAAAACGAGTGATCCTTCCACGCCGGGTGCAGTGAATACCGTACCACTCGCAGCAGTGTGATACGAAAAGTGTAAAAAAGACGAAGAAAAACTTCTGGTGACGCGCTAGTTTCTGTTGCCAGAAAAGAGTAACGAAGGTCCTTGCATTCTGATAATACGCGAAAAGTGCCTAACGGAAGACATCTTTGTGTGTGTTGTGCGTTCGTGCGAAATTGTCGGACGATGTCGATCAAATGCTGGATGTCGCGTGAAAATTCTTTTTTACTGCCGGCGTTGCGCGATTGAATGTGTGGTTTATTTTATCGTTCCCCACCACTCCGACATGCGATGGATGAGTTTCCCGATAAGCAAATGACGGCAGTTTCAGCTCCGGACATTATAATTTGGAAGGCCATTAGCATCCCACGGAGCCGAACCATACTGGAAAGCATTTCCCGCTCGTTCTAATAAAGGAAGATGAACAGTAGCGAAGTCGATCCGCCAGTAACTAATGCGAGAAGTATTCAGCGCGAAGCAGAAGCGTTGGCCGGACAGAAGCAACAAGTAGCCGCGATTATTCAGGAGCAAGGAACAAGGGCAACAGAGGCAGAGCTTTCGGAAACGAATCATCATCACCACCAGCTGGGGCACGATACGACGGGTGTAACGAATGGTGTTGGCACAGATTGGCACACGGTAGTACGATTGCCCGGCGGGACAACCCTTCAGGATAATGCTAACCATATTGTAATGGATGGTTCTTTTCAACAGCATCAGCACGTGATCGTCGGTACGAACTGCCAACCGGAAATCGGTTCAAACCCATCGGTCTGGTCGCACGAGGAGTATCGTCCTGCAGATCATCAGCGCGAAAACTATGTACTACCCTCGCCGGCACCGCGCCACCCTCTAGCGCATGGTAACGGCGAAGTCGAAGAGAACGAACCACCAACGACGAGGGAGGAGGGCCGTACCGACGGCGACCATCAGCAGCAGCTAGCTACGAACACCCCCGGTGGCGGTACCACGAGAAGTTTGGTGATGCGTGATCCACAGGAATCTCATCATCGGGCCGCACCGGCTGCCGCCCCGCTCGGTGAAGTCGAATCGGGGGAAGATGACAGCGATTGCGCCGTCGTGGTGTCGACCGAGCGCAAAGTGGAACCGCTGAAGATAAACCTTGCCCGCGATGGGAACCGAACGATCATTAAGCTCACGCCCGGCGCTAGCTCCACGACGGCGGACGGCGGTCACTTCCAGCAGCAACTGTCGCCCACGATCCGCGACTTGCCTGGCTCGCCGAAGATCACCATTAAACCACCGAAACCACCAACGCTGGTCGACGGTTTGCCGGTAGTGCCAGGATCGTCCGCTTCGTCATCGTCATCGGAGCCGAACGCGAACTGCAACGTGCCCGTATATAGCAGCATTCCAAAGCTTACCATTAAACCGGTCATTAATCCGGCCAGCGAACCACCACCAACGGTCGGTGAATCTTCGGCGGGAGGAGGGGGAGGAGGAGGAACGCTGTCACCGCTGGCCGGAGTGGGAGAGCAGCAGATACATATTATTCCTAAGCTACACATCAAGGACGGAGCGATGGAACCACACATTGTGCCTAAACTAACGATACGTGGTGTTAATAATCATAACCTAAACCACCACCACCACCACCAACACCACCATCACAACCACCACCATCCTCATCAACCGCATCAACACCATTTCTCGCCAAACCATCAGCAGCAGCCGGTTCTCGCGTCCGCCGTGCAACAGACGGATGGTGTATGCTCGAACTCGAACGCGATGGCAGTAGGAAGCCGGGACAGCAGTGGCACCGGTTCGTCACCCCCGACGCCCCTGGTACCTAAGATAACGATAAAAATGGATAACTATCATCCACACCTGCACCATCATCACAACAGTTTGCGCGTGAAGGACACGGCGGATGGGGCGGAGGCCAGTGGTCCTCCCATACCGAAGCTACACATCAAGACGATTCCACCACAGGATGGTGGTGGTGTCACATCGATCGCCGCATCTTCCTTATCGCCGGGTACGTCGGCCGGAGCAAGCAACTGCAGCCCCTCCGGTAGCGGGCAACCCGGGCCCGTCCTTACCAGCTCGGAAGGGGTGAAGCTTACGATTAAACCACTCCCGGAGCCACCGAAGCTCCCGAAGCTAACAATCAAGACAACCGGGCTGGGAACGATCGCCGAAACGAGCGACGCATCTCTGGTGTCGTCCACGAGCAATAGTTTCTCCCCGAAAGCCATGCCCACTGCGTCGGGATCGGGGGGCGAGCAGGCACATTTGTTGATGAACGCGACCGGGATGGGTGGTGGTGTGGCTCACATGCTGCTGCACCAGCAGCAACAACATCAGCCGGCCTCGCCAAGCGATCAGCATTCGAACATTAGCTCCAGCTCGATTCCAAAGCTTACGATCAAACCGATCCCGAACTGTTCGAACGCGGCGGTGGACGGCGTTGGAGGTGGTACCGGAGCGGGTTTGATGGTGATGGAGGCACCAACCGTGCCGAAACTCACGATCAAGCCGATCCTACCACCGACGAAGCAATCGGGTGAAGACAGCAGCAGCTCCAGCGAGACCAGTATTAATTCCCTCGAATCATCGCCCGTTTCGTCGTCTTCGATTTCGTCCGTGGCTGGCTCGGTTGGGGTGACGACCTCACCGCACACGCATGCACTGAAGATGACGATCAAAGTGCCACCGGCGGTGGTTGCGAACGATAACAGCAGCACGCTGTCAGCGGCGAGTGTTCCCAGGCTCAATATAAAACCGATTATGCCACCGGACGCGGCGGCGCCAGGAGGTGGGACTATACACTTTTCCGGCGAGAGTACCGGAGCAGCGGGTGAGAACGTCATCAATTCGACGCCACCACCAGCGGGCATCGAGGAGGAACCAACAAACAAAGCGATCGTCATACCGAAGGTGACGATCAAAACGCTGGTCCATCCGTGCGGTCAGGAAACGGAGATCCTGTCCACGCCGAAGGTGACGCTGAAACCGATACCGAAGCCGTTGGATGATAGCGTTAGCGTTGGCAGCCCGCGTGCGAACAGTAACGCCACCCATTCGCCTACGGGCGGTACCGGTGGGGCAGGTGCGGCTGGTTCTACAATCACCACCACCAGCGGGACGGCGGATGTGAACGATTCGCCAAGGATTATACTGAAGATCAACAAAGGTTCGGACGGTGTTGCGTTCGTACCGCCCGCCGGGGGTGGTTCCATTCTCGCCAACGAGCTGAAGCGACCGGCTACCGATCGTATGATGGCGGCCACACTCACTTCACTAGCAGCAGCTTCGTCGTCCTCTTCGTCCACGTCGTCATCGTCCGTATCGTACGCGTCGTCAACGTCGGTTTCCGCATCGGCGACCTCCTCATCGGCCGGATCCGATCCGGCTTCTCCGTCATCCGTCGGTGGTGGCAGTACCGCCGATCACGCTGATCCCGACTCGCCGGAAGCGAAAAAAAGTAAGCTCGATCTCACGCAAATGCACATGGGTGTGCTGGATCAGCAGCAGCAGCAACAGCAGCACCACAATGAACTGTTCCGGCAGTCGATGCTCCAGTCTCAGCAGCGCCATCAGTATCAGCTCCAACTGCAGCAGGCAGCGGTCGGTGTTGTCAAGGCAACGGCAGCAGCTACCAAGAACGCGACGACGACCAGTGACGTGATTGTGATAGATGACGATAGCAAATCGGAGAACGAAGCGCCGAAAGAGGACGACCCGAAACGGGCACAACTGGCGACCGGTGCCGATCCGTTGGCGGTCGGTGATGGATTGCACGACTTTCAGCATCACATGACGTTTCCTCCGAGCCTTACCGGTCCGGTTTTACCACCGGCGCAAGGTAAAGCGCGCCGAACCCGGGGCGGCACTCCGCGCGGTGGCGGCGCACGACAATCGCGTCGTGGAACGGGTCGGAACGTCAGGCAGCAGGCCAATGCGGTGGTAACAATGCCCCAGTTGGTCGGGTTGCTGCAGCAAGACGATCGTGAGGAAGGCTCCAGCTCGGACTGTATGATCGTAGACGATCCGGCGGCGGCTGCCAATGCCTCGCAAACCGGCACGGCACCACCATCCACCGCACGCGTGGGTCTAACGCTGGAGAATCTGTTGCGCGGTGGATCCAAAATGTCCGTTCCGGGGGGTAGTAATTTCTACAGCGGTAACACCGTTGGCGTCGTCCCTCCGACTTCGATCGGTGGCAGTGAGCTGGAGAAGAACGGTACGGCAAGCAATAGTTCGATCGGAAGTGTGGCCAGCTCGGTCAGTGGTACGGCCGTGACACCATCACCGGCGGCGGCGGCGACTTCTGCCCGGACACCTACGGCGGGGG
>JXXA01003817.1:0-12528 GCA_000956255.1 Anopheles punctulatus | reverse complement strand
CAGCCTTTTAAAACACTCTTAGAATGAATCATGCCCTCGTTTCTAGCTCATATTGTGACTGGTTTTCTTGGCTAGATACCTGCAAAAGGCGAGTTTTGTTGTAAAAACAAAACCATTTGCAGATAAAAAAATGAGAGTGTTTAAATTCTCACACTGCTCAATCAAACGCAGCCTTCGCGATGGCGCCCGGTGGGAGACAGCTTGCCACCGTTCGTTCCGGACCGTCGCACAAAACCGATGACTTGCAGACGTACTATCCAATTATCCGTTTCGCGTCTCTAACCATAATCACAAACATCCTAATCGTTCGGGCTTACCCACCCCAGCGGAGAGGTGAACGAAATGAAGGTTGAATTTTCTAAACTTCGCCCACCCCTGGTTGCACCCCCGTGTTCGCGTGCTTCTCCTGAAGAAGCGTGAGAAAACGCGTGAGCGACTTATTCGATTCCAAACACCGGAGCAGGGAGGAAGATGTTGATGATGATAGTTGAGTACAGTCAGCAAAAATCGGACGCCCCGAAGAAGGGAGTAAGTACTTCCGTTCTGGGCGCCCGGTTTTGCTCGCTCGCTTCGATGATGACTCGGGAAAAATCGACATACTTCGCAGGAGGCAGAAGAGTTCACCAGCGTTCGATCGGCCGGCCCGATGTGCTGCTGGATGCCTACCATTATAATCCAATTGCCCGAACGATTACTCAAATATCATTTTCATCGGCGAACGATGAGGCGTTCGAGGCGAACGATTGAGGTTCCCCGGGTGGTTGTGATCCGGAGCATCCTTTCGTTCGAGCATCGAAGCTACCAGGCGGTTGGAGGCTGCCAACTCTTCCTCCCAAAACGTAAAAAAACAAAAAAACCTCTGACCCAGGGTCAGAGGATAATTGCAGATTTTTTCCTTCGTTCAGCCCGGGCCGGGTTGAATGTAAATGAACGAACTTATCCGGTGGAATTTTAAAATACTGCTTCCGTCCGGGGGCCTGCAGTAGTTAGGCTTTATCATGCTCAGATTCTTAGCTCAGCAGCTACCGCGCATTGCGCTGTGTGGGATGTGATCTACGCGTGACTTGAACGTGAAACGAGGAGCTCGTAAGCCCGTAAACCAATTGTGTGCACTTCAGTGACTCCCTCGCAAACGTGGCATCCGAAACCGGGCGGGGATCCGATGGCCAGGACGGCAATGGCGGATGGCGGATTTATCCTTTCACCGTATAATCTACGATTCGCACGCCATCCCAGCCCAGGAAGCCCTTAATTATTGCTTGCCTTCTTTGGGGCCGCAGTTGTGTGCCGTTTTCGGACGGCCGTGCGGATGGCGTGAGATGTCGCCGGCTTTTCCTAGCCGGTGCGAGCTTTCGGTCCGTGGTGATGGGGACGCAGCGATACCGCGGGTTGCATCGGTGCCGCCGACCAGATGCGACCGGATGATGCGGTCGATTCTCCCTCGTTAACTTCTCGTGCCTTGCCGGGGCGATTTTTGTTTTTTTTTCGCACCGTGTGGAACGATTCTTCGCCCAAGTCCCAAGGTCACGTTCAGCGTTCAGGAGGAAAACTTTTCGCACTTTTCCTCTCTCTCTCTCTCTCTATCTTCCGCGCCATCCAAAAGGCGCAGCGATGGACGTTTGTGGCTTTGAAGTTTCGTTGCAACCGAATTCGCGGAGGCACGTGGAGTGCGGGGTGTGGGAAAAATCCGACAGAAGATTTGTACCGGATCGTGCTGCCATGCAAATAGCACGTTTTGTAGCCGTGCCGTGGACGGAAAACTTCAGTCGGCACCATGTTCGGCGTTGTCCTAACGCGTTGAGCGTGCGCGAGGAGGAAGATTTTGTGAAAGTTCAGATTAACTGCTGGTGGTGAATATAATATTCATTAGTAATTGGTGCAGTGCGGAGGGAATGCGCTGCCGTGTTTAACTTGCGGCTTGCCAAGGCCTGGGCACTAGCAGGTAATAATATATTCCGCTGTGTAATCTGTAGAGTAAGTTTTGATTAAATAATGAGCCATTGTTTGATAGAGACTATCAGCTTAATTTGATTTTATGTTTCGACGCACTTTGTTAGTAATTTACATTTTGGTTATTTTAGTTTTTTAAAATATCATCATTGTGTGTAAAGACTTTAAATCTTATAAGATTTAATTCAATCGGAATCGGAATTTAAGGATCAATAAAAAAAGCTCTCTTTACTCGAGCTGTTTGTTTTCAAATTGTAATTAGCAGATGCTGAGAGGAATATAAAAAATAAAAAAAAATAGTTCATATACTTGATATGCACTTAGCAAACTTTATCAACCTGTGTTTTTTCTATAATTTAAAAAAATTCTTCCACAAAAACACGGCTACATGTTTTTAACATCCCCCAAAAAAAAATTAAATATGTTCAGCTTCTCAACAAAAAAAGAACATAAAACAAATGTTAATCTCATGCAATTTTGATTTGGTTCTGCTGTGATTTAAAAAATAAATACCTCATAATCGGAAATAACATTATCTGCGACACAACATACCTGAAATTTCTATTTATTTATACAATACCAGGAACACATTCTGTGCTCTTTAATCATCCGGAATGACAACACCAAGTGGCTGTATTTAATTTCAATGAGAGGCACGTTTACATGGCACATCAAACGAAACCCTCGGCGTCTGTTGTTTATCTTCCTAGTGAAGCGATGGGTGGTGTGCGAGAAAAGTACCATCACCGTCCCTCGATAGCTGAAACCCGCACCGAGCACAGAATCTCCTCCAGCAGAGTTGTTCGGTTCACGCTACTTCTGGCGGTTCTGTTGCTGTTGCAATCTTTAATTATTGTTATGGTACGTTTCAAATCGCCCATGCAATAGCTAATGTTTACATGGATGCAACCCAAAGCCAGCATTTTCCCAGAACGCTCTGAAGGACTAGGTGGTGGTGGTGGTGCTTGCTCTCGATGGGTCCATTAGTGATTGTTGTTTTCGGGTTCCCTTTCCCGGGCCAAGTGCATAACGACTGCGTCAAGTGCGGCAAGCGACCTGTTCGGGTTCGTCAAGGACGTCCTTCAGGAGCTCTGCCACCCCGTCTACCTGCGCGGTTTGTGGCGAACTGTCGGCAATCGAGCCGCGGGAGTCCTTTTCATCTTGCTTTCCATTGTTTTTTCATCAATGGCGAAGAGAGTGAACTTTACATTTCCGTTCGGTGATTCGGAGGAGCAGCTTATAATTAGCACTCAAAAGTCATGTGTTCATCGGTTTGCAGCGGATAGTGTGCCGTCATCGGTGTCGCCTCGCACTAAAAATCCCCAGCCAGCTAGACGATGGCAGCGGGAAGTGAAACGGAAACGCTCGCAGCACAGCTAATCCAAGGTAAACCACGAGCACGGGAGATCAACCGACTGACCAACTGCAAGAGCGTGCGGCAGAAGCGCGCCGCTTACGTCGGCCTCCGGGCGTTCCATCCCTTTTTTGGTGGCAGCCACGGTCAGAGCCACGGGGCGGCTTTCGTGCAGGGCTGATGACGGAAAAGGCGAACCAGTTTCGTCCGCGGAGCACGAGAGAGCCTCCAGCAGGAGGAAGCTTTTTCGTAACTTTGAGTGCCGTTTCCGCTCTCGCTCTCGCGTGGTTTTCAAGAGTGGTGAGCTCTCGGGTGGTTTTTGAGCAGCCCGAATCTAACTTCCCCTTCGCGTGGAGGAAAAGAATCAATCATGCTTTCGGCAACGCAAATAAATCCACTTGAACGTGGAAGATCTCATCTCGTCGAAGACTTTATTAGCCTCATTTCGTCGTCCGGGCCGAGAATCAACAGGCAGATTTTACGTTTAAAATTAGACGAGTGGGTTCGGGTCGGGGAAAAAAAACGGTTAGTCTCGTTTCTCCCCGGCTGGGGATTGATTTATGGCAGCAATCTGGCGCGGGAAGCTTTCAGCCAGCAAAATATTGCACTTTAATTAGAAATGGTTCTTTGCTGCTCTTGATTTATCTGCTATCTTGAGAAGGTCTTGTTCGAACAAAGCGAAGTGAATCGAGTACCGAGAAAGGTCGCGTTGCCGGGAAACCTCCACAAAACTGGCGGTACTCTTCTCGCCGTTGGCTGTTTCGTTATTGACAAAGCGTTCCCGAGAACGCTGGCTGTGAAGAACGGCCAGCGACACTCGGCCTTGTTTTGCCAGCTTATCACGAGCTTTAACCGATCTAACACCAAACATCTCAAGGGGCGGGTTTTTTCCGCATCGAAACGAGCCCCCGGTTTTTTGAGAACCCTCACGCCACGAGGGGGACTCATTTCGGGCAGCCTCCAAAGCGCGCCGGGTCGCAACAGAAGAAACAAGTAAGATCACTATCGCCAGCTGATTACAAATGAGCCAACTCACTCTCCTTTTTTGCTCGTCGCGTCGCCGCGTTTTGTATGCTGTCGAACTTTTGTTTTGCTTTTCTTCTTTCCCCGAGACCTAGGCAGGCACGGGGCTGATGCTTTCGCTGTTTCCGCCCCATCATCACCACCGGCAGCAGGGCAGGTTTTTTGGAATCTCGCAAAAACGAACAGAAAATAAGTCGAAACACGGAGCCGAGGCGCAGCAGGAAGTCCGAACAGCGGACCAGTTCTTCAGTTGATTAACCTTCACCTTCGTAGTGGTGATGAATTTGGTGAAATTTCTCCCCACCCCACGGGGAGCTTGGCTTGGGTGAGATAATTTACCGGCGCGGTGCAATTCTTCCTCCCCCCCTCCCCCTCCACCCAATGATCGATGGCAGGAGATCGATCTCGAATGCGTGCTGCGTTTTGGTACGTTTGCAAATGGGGCGTTATTTGTTTGCAATTTCTGAAGCTAATAATTCGAGCCTGCGCTAGATAAAACGGCTAGATAAGTTAACGAAACGATTCTATACCGCTGGCAACCACCGGCTGTCGGAAGGTCACCGCGGATGAATTGTTCGTAAGCGTGGCTTGGATGTGGGTCTATTATTTCCCCGTGCGCTCGATCAGCGCGTGAGATCTTCACCTCGGCGGATTGAATGTTTATGGGAGGGGAAAGGATGGGAAAAAAAACGGATTAAGGATGAGGATAAGGCACGGGAGATATCTGAACTGGAAGGCACGTACCGATCGAAAGCCACCCAATCTATTGTTTAGTAGGAGCCTCGCGAACGCATCGGAAAGCGCCCGTGAAAAGCACGCTGAACTTGGCCTTATGAACTCCGCTCGCGCAACGTTCGACCGCTCGGCGAGCGTTTAGCAGCAGAACGGTGGAGGCTCATTGTCTGCGCGTTCAAACCTCGCTCAAAAGCCGCTCGGCAAAGGTGCGGTCCGGCGAAAGAAAATTTAGTTTAATTGCATTGGGTTTGGGTTCACCTTTCCTCGGTTCGATCGTGATTGGTCGTGATCGGCGGGGCAGAAACGTTATGAAACGAGCCACAATAACTGCGCGGCTCGTTACAATGGACGATGGGGCTCGGAACTGAATTACCAACTCAAACCCGTTCGAGTCCGCCGACATGATTGGGTCAATTTTTCGCGTTTTGCCGGTTAGTCGGAAACGTGAACGACCCTGACTCTGTGTGTGTGTGTGTGCTTGTGTATATGTTTGGAGTGCTCATAGTCTGCTGTAACAAAGGTAAGCATCCAAACAATGCACCCCCGTGGAGGGTGCGTTATGCGCTGGATGGAGGCGGTTTTACTACTCTCTAACGAGCGTTGTTGAATTTCGAATTTCGCTAATCATTTCCGAGGGACGCTGCATTCCCATGCGACGAAATCTACCCGCACCTGGCGTGGTTCCGGAATCGTAAAATCGCGCCAATCAATTATCGACACCCTTCGGATCGCTGGAGCTCCAAAATGCCCGGGTATTGATATGGGCAGGCTCGTTTTCTCACTCACCCGTACGGCAGTCAAGGTTCATGGTTCGGATGCTGCTGCGTCGGGCGATTTCCGCCGGATCATAAAGCAACAGATGCAGTAGGATGGGATGGATACGCGGGTAAGTTCTTGCCACTCCGCAACAGCTAGCTCGCTAAAGCTCACATCGATTTACTCTCCGCACTGCAGCAAAAGCTCATGCTAACTCACGGTGAGTGGAAGGAACGAAAACGAGAGAGCGAGAGCGAGAGAGAACAAGAAAGAAAGAGAGAACCGATGCGCAACAGGGTTTTGACAACGAGAGTGGTTATGTTGTTGTTCATGTCAACGTTCGAAAATAATGTTATTATGTTTTTTTATTGTCTCTAATTCAAATAATAAGGGGAGACTAGAATCTATGTTGTTGAATATTTAATCCGTTACATTACTAACACTAAATTTTGATCAGTCAATCGTCTACAGATGCTCCAAATCACAAACAATTTAAATAAAATTACAAGGCTGGCTGTAATTTCTTTCTACATCTGTTAGGCCCTCGTTAAACTCATTTTTACACAATAATTAGATTCAAATCGGTGTTAAGTTTTTTTCATCAACAACCTGTCTAGTAATAGTTTGTAAACAACGATTGTTTGTTTCAGTTAACTTTGGTAACTTACCGGTAACGATTGCTTGAAGAACATCTCGCGCTGACCCGAGAGAGAACAGGGTAGCTCAACCGAAGATTTCCGAAAGGCCAATCCTCTCTCCCTGGTTACAGCGAGCCACATAATTTCATGCTCGAAACTGTCTGATAACGAGATTTTATTACTACAAGTGAAAACGTGTAGGGAAGAATTTTGCGATTTGTAAGAAACTTAGGACCAGAACTTAGTATATTATATGGCATCAAAGAAAGATATTATTTTCATGAAAACATCATTTTTAAACTTAAAATAACATGTTGAACAAAATATTTATGATCAATTTGCATAATTTCTCCATTGCCAACAATATGTAAAAACTCACCAATGAATAAGATTACTTTTACATTCAGAGCAACATCAACCATCCATCCATCGCCTGTTTTGTTCGTCACCGAAGCTCACAGCGATGCATGTAAAAACACACACGCCGCTCTCGAGCTACGATGAGTGCCTTCGTGAGTCGAAGCCCCCGAACGAAGCTTTTCTCTTCGGCTCTCCCGGTCAGTTTCTTCATTTCATTTCAACGGTTCGCACGCGTTTTCGTCAGCTCCGGCGAGTAGGCTCGTAGTTGGCATTTTCAGACGAAAGAAAAGGGAGTTTCTATCACAGGTGAAATAATCTAAGGAAAAGAAGTTTATAAAAACGTCAAGCCACGGGCTTCACGAAAAGCAGAGATATTGCTAAAGTTACAGTACGCTGTGTGTGTATGTGTTTCGGAAGCAACGAGTTCTGTTAAAAAATTCTAACTAGGGTTAATGGTCGCAGACCACTGGTGATCACAAGTGTGATGAGGTTCGATTAAAAAGTGTTTCGGAATAAATGCGTGACGCGTACTAAAGTCCGTTCTAGTGGTGTCGTGTTGAAAGTGAGTTCGATTAGTTGCACGTGTTTTTTGTCTTCTTGTGTACGTAAGGCGTGTATATAAAAAACACACTAACACCACCTGTGCCTGTCAGTTGGGGATCAATCGCAGTAAAAGTTAATTTGCGAACCGAAACTGAACCGAATTGTGGCGAATCGAAACCACTTCGTAGAAATATCACCACCACACAGGAGCGTTTCGGTGAGAGTGCCCAACGTGGTGATCATTGGAACGATCTAACCCACCAGTGATAGAACAAGCGAACGGTGAGCACTCGATGCAACACTAAAGTAGTAGTGTGTGCCAAGGCGGACAGACACGGCCGAGAACTGTCATCGAACCACAGCGTCGCGCGTCCATCGCATAATATTCGCCTGTTCTACAACACGTTCCGGTGCCGGATCCGGTGTTCCCGGTTTCAGTTGGCTGTGCCCTTTTTTGGGGCTGCCTTTAATGCCATCATCACCTCCTCTGCCTCCGTCATCCCTCATTTCCGTCCACTCCGAGAGTGCGAATCGTGCAGACACAAACAATCGAAACACCGAGTCCATTCGTCCGGTCCAGTCCGCCATCGATCGTGTCATAAAAGGAATCGACACCCGTGCGCGTGTGTGGTAGTATAAGTGCAGCACCGTTTGGAGCGACACTTTCAAGCGATCCGCTCGAAGACAATCGTTAAAAATATTGGCACACTGTTTGGTGGTTGCTGGCCTTCGATCGCAACCGACTGCACCGAGTGCACCTGCATGCATCCACACGCGATCCCACCACGATCTGACGGTGTGTTTTTGTTTTATTATATTTGTTTGTGGGCCGCAGCTAAATAGTAAAAGGCAAGCCGTGTGTTTACAAGGAAAATCGTTTTACATGATTTTTCCGTTGCAGCGTGACCGAGAAGCCGTGTATTGGATAACCTCGTACTAGTTCACGCAAAATGTGTTAAAAGTGGATTAAGACTGACATGTAAAAAAAGTGGTACACAAAGAAGAAGTGTAGTGGACTTTTTTCTTTCTGTAAAAAGCACACACCACTTACACTTGTATCCAAATGCCATAAGCGCTGTCAAAATCGCAGCTCAAAAATCGACACCAACACAAGCCCGGCCTGCGATTACAATTGAAAAGAGCGACAAACGTGAGCCTTATGGACGTGCAAATAATAGGGCGCAAGGTGGCGATCAGGTTACGTTCGAAGCACAATGTATGATATTTTTTTGAAAGTTTCCCCAAACGACAAAGTCCGCTAACCGGTGGTGTTGCATATTTGCAACGTAACGTTTCGTTGCAAGCGCTGTGTGCTGTTTTTCTTCTTCTGGCTTCTTGTCGCTTCATGTTGCATTTTTACTCTTCCGACACGATCGACACGATCGACACCGACTAATTGATACTCGTGCGTGCTTGGCGTGCTAGTGTGAGACAGATGACAGTGAAGGTGCTAATTTTTAGGAGCCTTTTTTGCACCCACAAATGCCTCATGCTAGAATTAGTTGGTTGATGTGGTAACGAGATACTAGTTATTTGACAGATTGGATTGTGAGTTTTTTTCGGAACACATTTGGGAGCTTCTTGTGCGCCTTTTGCTTCGGATTTTATCGTGTCACTGCGATAAAGCTGGGATGCAATTTACTTTTACCAAATAGAATATTTTGCCATACACTTTATTAATAATTTGTCAGTTATTTTACCTGCTTGAAACATTGTTTTGAATTTTGCATGAACATGAACGTGCTAAAAGGTAAACGGTAAGCGTAATAAAATTTAAAATATGTATTATAAAGTTGCCAAGACATTCGATTTTCAAATGATAAGAGAAAACAAATTTTGAAAAAAAACTGGCAGAATTTTAAGTTGTTGTGATCCTTGAATCTTATTTCCATTCTAAATTATGTTCAATACAATTTTAATTGCTGGTGACATTTTATTGTGCCGTTGACCTGTTGGTTCAAGGAGTTAACCGTATTTGCGATGAAAAATCGTTCGCATTTTGCTCTTTAGCTACGCTACGAGAATTAAACGTGCGTAAAAATGCAACATAACTATGCTTCCACTAAACCACCGTTCTGTGTCGTCAACCAAGGCAGGTCGGGCAGAAGTCGGGATAGGGGGAAAAAAGAAACAAAAACACAAAACAAAACTACCACCGGTGCGCTACTGTGGCAACGGTGTGGCTAAAGGAAGCCTCCGCCTGCACCTCAACCGCATCGCACGCTTGTAAATAAAACATGAACCACAATGCCGTTGGAAACCGTTTTTGGCGTCGATAAAAAGTTGCCAATTAATGTGTGTGTGTGTCATGTTTTCTATGTTTCTAAGTGTCCCTCCTTCCTTCCCCTTTCAGTCAGACTTCCCTGTGACTTGCCTAAATGCAGCGACGAGCTGTTCTCGTTTATTGGTTCTTAGAGCGCATCAACCCGTTGCGCGACGCATTCTTTCGTGAAGTGTGAGCGTGTGTGTGTGTATGTGTGTGTGCAGTGTGCGTGAAGCTCGTCGTGTGCTTGTGGAAAGTTGTGAAGAATGTGTGTTCGCTCTAAACCAGGTGTAAATGAACTTATGCAATACGACAAGCTCCCCTTTAATGTGTGTTTCAAACCGTGTGGTGAGCGTGTGCCTGTGTGAAGAATAGAAGAAGCGTGAATTAAAACCCGCTATCCCCGAGCAGTCCAGCCCTCCCAAGGAAGGGGGAGGGAGAATCGCTATGAGCTAATCAAAACCGTGGCAGCTACAGAAGGTGAATGCAAAAAAAAAGAAAAATTAACCACTTGTGCGCTGTAACAGATAAAACACAGTGAGCGAGTTTTATTTTAAATTGTTCGGCAGCAATATGTGTGTTTGTGATTGTGATAAAAGCCCGTAAAGAACACACCGTTCTTCTTCTTCCCCCGCTGCTACTGCTTCTGTCAGAACCCGCGCAAAAGGTGGCGTTTAAAAAAAAATCGCTCCCGCCGCCGGTTGCATACACTTTTGTGCAACAAAATCGTCACTCGTGGTGAAGCTGCCTTCCCGGGTTCGATTTTGTGGTGTGTTCCAATTCCCAGACACCTGCAACCCGCTCCAGGTGCTTTCACCTGCTCCTCTGGCGGGTTTGAGAAAGTGTACTTGTGTTTATGTGTGTATGTGTGATAAGTGCGTGCACGCGGGAAATGAAAACGGGACCCCTGTTTGGGATATAAATAAAGAGAAAATTAAATAACTCCAAGGCAACGATCCGAGCATACAAACAAAACAGTTAAGAAGCAAAGAAACAGGAACCGACCCTTGCGCCTTGTTTCGTCCTTCGTGCTTGCCGCAGGTCCTGGTGGGTTCCGGTGGGTCCGAAGACACGTGCCGTTGCGTCGTCGCTATCGATACAGGTAAGCCCAAACGCTAGTTCGTAAACGGGTTACGGTTGTGTTTCAATATTTGAGTGTTTTTTTGTTGTTGTAAATTTTCATTTCGCCAACTGGGTTGGGTACGTTATTTTCTTTTTTGGTTTCCCTTCGTTTGTGTATTTTTAATGTAATCTCAAAATGCGAGAAAAGCAGACGGAAATTGTATCGCCAAAATTCTTGAAACCCCGTCCGATCGAAACGTAAATTTCATCATAAATTTATGCTTCCCGTCAACTGGGACGGATGGCCGCGCTCTGTTTTACTAAAGGGGATTTTACAAGGCTGCCTGGTGGTCCGCGTTTGCGTTTCGTTTTCTACCCGGTAATTTGTAACATAAGCGCACAAGGGAAGTACAGTCAATTATGCAATAAGCTCTCGTTCGTGCAAACAACAACAAAAAATTTAAAATTTCGTTGTTCGATTAGCAAAAAAAAAAAAGAACTCTAAAATAACAGACAACAATGTAGGACAGCTGGCGGGATGCGTGTTGTTGCGTCGGTTGAAGATCGGTATCGTGACTAAAGTTCACAGGTTATGCCATCGGTGTGAAATGCGTTAGGGGTCGCCGAGAAGCGCCACTACAATCGTGAGCTGTTTTTCACTATCGATACGCGTTTTTTTTGCAATGGATTCGCGAAGATGGTTGAAACTGCTTTATGTGATAAAATGGAGTGTTTACGACAGCTCTTTGATCGGGAAATAGATAATTCGATTGTTATCTATAGCCTGTGATGTGCCGATTGTGGTTCATGAACTAGATGGATTGTTTGAGTCGTTACATAAATGGGTGATACATATTTGGGTCAGGTTTAAGGTAAGCTGTATGAGGTTTCTCAGACTCGAACGCTCTTTTTACTTGCAAGCTGAATGTCGAGGAAATTAAGAAAAATTAAAAAAACTATTACTGAGTTATAAGAGAAAAAATAAGTGAGTTATTTTCTTTGGAATTTTTGAAGAACCCATGGAAATAAAGTAAAAAAAAACAAACATATAAAATTTTAATACTGTTAAATTTTTTCTAAAAATCCCCAATATAAATCTTTGAACGATTCATATGGTAGGAATTATATTAAATATAAAAAATTACCGAATGGAACGAATCACAATAATCACCGAGAGGATAATATTTTAGGTTGAAACGATAGTATGAGAACAGTCGTACGTGTTGAGAATTTAATAATGTATCTCATTCCATTCCAACTACCAAAACCGCAACTCTAACTTCCACACCTCCTCTGAAGACGAGAGCAACAGAAATTGATAATAAAATTCAAAAACGAGATCATGGAAGAAAAATGTTTCGCTTTTACCATGACCGATGATGATGATGGGAACGCATAAAACGGCGTTACCATATAACCGATATTACCGTCACCGTTCGCCGGTTCAACTGTCGAGTATGTAAATCACACTGAAGTAAAGTAGGAAACGATGCGGTACGGCTGATCCCGTGGGGTGTCCCCGCCAGTACCGGTAGCGTTGCGTTTGTGGACACGATTTTCATAGCTCGCGGGGCACAAAAATGATGACCCAATATATTTTTCAATTTTCACACCACGGTTTACCACCCGCTTGATGGCATTCGAAGCTCGATATGCTGGTGCTGCTACTGCTGCTGCTGCATGCAAGTGCGTCGTGCGTGTTGCATCGTTTGGCGCGGGGCTCACTTGCCGTTTCGAAACAGAAGAAACAACGCGCATCGTAAACGGGTTGAGCATGTGAGAATGTGTGAGAAAACTATCAAAACCTTTGGTGGTAATGATTCGATTGGTGGTGAGTCTTCCCA
>JXXA01003815.1:0-13033 GCA_000956255.1 Anopheles punctulatus | reverse complement strand
CACCCTTCCCATACCCATCATGTCCTTCCTTTTCGCATCCGTTCTCCACTCATCACATGCAGTCAATCTGTGCAAAATAGTGCATTGCAAAAAAAAAAACGAACAAGCACGTCCAGAGCGTGTATCCTGCTGTGACCACCACCAGCATAACATCATATCGTGATGGTCAAAAATTCGCCTCAGCGTAATTCATGTCGGTTTCGGCCGGCTGGAAACTGGATTTGCTGGGGGGTTTGCTTTTTGGGTTACACACCTTGTGCATGAATTGGTTTACATACTTCAGCAAGCACACACTATTATGCACCCTTTTAATTCGTGCTGCAAGCCCAGAACGCCCTTTTCCCCGAGGTCACACAGCACCGCGCGGAACACGATTTCGCACGAACATTGCGCCGCACCGTGACCTAAGCGCGAGGTGAGAGCGTGGGGAAAAGAAAGAAAACTCATTAGACAGTTTTGCTTCTTTTTTTATTGCTTTCAAGCGCCTGTTCTCTGCCGGAATGGTTTTACATGCCAAGGCGACAACCACCTTGAAAACGCAGCAGCAGGAGCGGCTAAGGATATGCAAAGAGCGGCACCAAACAGGATGCTTGGGCAAGCACAAATTGCCAAACAAACAAACCGGAAGTAAAACGCCAGCTTGCCAGCTTGCCAGCTTGCCAGCCAGCCAGCCAGCCAGCCAGCCAGCCTGCCTGCCAGGATGCAGTTAAAAGCGTTCCATGGCGGAAGAGCAGGTCGATTCGTGCAACCCTGCTGCCTTTTTGGGCTCGCGTTGGGTTGGGATGTTGTTTAAAACGTTCACGCGCACGTTGATGTGGCAGCCAGAAATGTATTTACTCTCGATTAAGCACACATGCACACGTCTCCTTTCTCTCGTCGCCTCGTGACCCTTCCGAAAGTGGATTTTAATGCGCGCTACGGTTCTGCGGCATGGATTTACTCCACCAACGTCAACAACGGCAGCACGGGCAAAAACGGTTACGAACGGAAAACCGATCAATGTGTACGTGTGTACGGCCAACGTGGAGCCACAGCAAGGATGGTGCCTGCTTTTGGGTTGTAAATACCCATCTCGTCAGCGCTTGGGTGTTTTTGTCTCCGGCCCGTCGTTGTGTTTGCGTTGCTGCTACGAGGGAAAAGGGCAGAGGAGGCTGTGGCTGGTTTTACGACCCCGTGGGAAATGCAATACAAGTCGAATGGAGGATAACGACGGTGGGAGGATCAAACAAACGTTTGGAAAAAAGGACACGCACACACACATACACCACACAGTACAGAAGGTGTTGCTGCCTGATAAGAGAAAGGTGTAATGTTATTTACACAGTTACATCTCACCAGTTAAAATGAAAACAACTCGCACGCACAGACACATACACTCACGCGTACCCACACACATACACGCACACGCACACACTCAACCACTCGCGCACACAAAACCCACAGTTTCCAGTGGCAATACTTACTCGTCTCGAGAGCTACACACACACACAATTCGGGGACGAGGGCGAGCTCGATCGGAAGAGCCAGGATAGCACCGGAAGTAGTATTCGTAGTAGTCGTTTTCGGTTGTAGTGGTAGCAGCCGCACCGTTTTTACTTATTTTACGCTCTCGCCACTTCGCTGCAGCAGCCGTTTCAAAGAACGATTTCGGTTTCACGCTGCTGTTTTCGAACTCTTCCCTGCACTATTGTTGTAAAAGGACACGCAGTCGGGAGCACAAAACGCAAACGCAAATTTTTTTACCGCACGCACACGACTACTGCGGGGAGCACTAACACACGCAAGCACACACGGAAACGCACGCACATACACTGGTCACACGCACGCACACCTACTAGGATGCTCGTTCGCTGCAAAGGAATTTTGGTGGACGATGGACGAGAAAGCAGAGAGCAAAATAGAATCAGGCTCCGCTGGTGGTGGTAGTGATGGTGATTGTGCAGGGGACGTGCGATCTGTCAGATGAGATTTGACAGATTAGAAGGAGTGTGTGTGTGTGTTTTTTTTTCCGCTGGGGGGGCTTCGTTTTATTATTTATAACTCTATCACTTTTTGGGCCTTTTTATCACACTACCTCAGGAAAGCACACAGGAACGAAATGAGCACGCAAGATGAAGCACAGCGCGATTCGCAACAGAGCTACGGGGGAAGGAGTAATTTTCCTTTCTTTCGACCACTTGCCTACTGAGTCGCTCGCAACAACGCACACACGCTTCGCCGTGAAAAGTTAGCGCGGAAGTGGTGTGAAAAACCAGGAAAACCTCCCACTCGGTGTGCCATGCTCTCTCCGAAAGGAAAATTTCGCTCGGAGTAATGCCCACATGACAAACTCTTTTTCTTTCTCGCTCTCTCTATTTCTCTCTTCGACAACAAAGAAGAGTGCGTGTCTGCTCTCTGCTCAGAACTGTATTACCATCTCTTTCTAGTGTTTTTAGTAGTTCTTCCTTCTGGGTGGTTTTGAAACAATAATCAAATTCGTTAAACAACACCGTATATGCAATAGAAATGCTTGTCTCTGAACGCACAACGCAACATTAGCTTGCGTGTATTAGATTACAAACAAATAATATAGAACATAAACGAAACAATTTTCGTAACCAGTCGTTTAGTGGACAATCCAGTTAATCGTCTTTTTTCTTGGCGTAATGACTTTAGTCATACCTGCTGTGATGAGGTTACCAGCCTATTTCATACCACCATAGATAGTTTGTCACTCCTCGTGACGGGAAGATACAACATCCTGTGTTTTTAATATGTTGTATTCTGAGTGATGAATCTCATGGAAATGATAAAACAATTATTTTTCTTCTCGTGTCCAGACACATCTGAGCTATGATTGAGATTTTAAAAGAAACAATGTGAATGTGTAAACACTATTCATGTTACCGTTTTCGGCAACGCTTATGCGGCTGGAAC
This sequence comes from Anopheles punctulatus, assembly GCA_000956255.1. Lineage (NCBI taxonomy): Eukaryota > Metazoa > Arthropoda > Insecta > Diptera > Culicidae > Anopheles > Anopheles punctulatus. Next base: position 10,117 of record JXXA01003815.1, on the reverse strand, counting down.
AATTGAAACGCCAATTACTAAAGTTGGTACATCAGAGATGTTAAGATTAATCACACTTAAATTTTGAATTATGTCAATTTAAGTAAACAGTTATGATTACGACATTTTGAATCATGTGAGATTCGTTAGAACCCTAATATATCACACAGCGTCAGCACAATGTGTTGAAAAATAGAAAAAATATCTAGAAATCGTAGAGAGTGAAAGCAATATAGGCATCTATCAGTTGCTGGTTGTTCTATTCTACACATTGAGCCATGGAATATAGACCGAAAACAGACCTAAAACTTTTACACGATTAAGAGAGAGCATGCCGTGCGGGGATTTGCCGTGGTCTGATAAAAATTCGCTCACACGATGATGGTGTGAGATGGATGAAGATGGAGCAGCCTTACAGAAAAAAGGAATTAATAAGAGCAGCAAAATCGAATCACACTGGCGAAGTGAAGTCCCGAATATTTTATAAATTTTCGAACACAGGTTTGTAATGCAGTGGGTAACGTAAAAATATTAACGTTTCTATATTAGGCCACCTAAAGTGAAGAAAAAGTTAGCCACCTGCAGATAAAATGTGCCTCCAATTGGTAGAGAAAATGAGCACGAGCATGAAAAGAAACAACACATACTCTCCAAATGCCGTGCACATGGCAATACGAATTTCACTTTTCTTCGCTTTCCATACCCCCTGGGGGCACACAGATTTTCATTTGTAGACTAAGCTGTTTGGTTGTCTTAATTTTAGAACGTTCACTAACGCCCAAAATGGCCGCGGTTGACAGTGTGTTAAATTATTTTAGCAAAATTTTCATTCAGCCGCACATCACATCACCATCGTGGTAATTCGTGCAGAGAGAAAAGGAAAGAAAGAGATAGATGGATAGATAGGTAGATAGATAGAAATAGATAGAGAGAGAGAGAGGGAGAAAGAGGAAAATGGGATTTAAGAAGGTGTTGTTTTACACTGTGTTTTTCAAATGTTTACTTTTTAGTCTCTTTTCCGTTCTACACTATAAAATCCACTACGACAAATTCATCTACGAAGCACACTTCACCACTGGAATCCGGTACAAACGAATTAGGCCAAAGGGTTTTAGTTTCGCACCAAAAAAAACGGCAATGTACCAGAAGAACAGCTGAGTGTGAGCACACACAACACACACACACTCATACGCACTCACTGGCTACTAGTGATAAAGTGATAAAATAGGATTTCTTCCCCTTTTCCGATGCTATTATAAATAGAATGGATCAGACCTGGAAAAAAGTAATGTTTCACTTTTACGAAACAAACTACGAACTTTTAAACAATTTTAGCTCCAGATGCAGCACACACAAACACGACCTCTTTCTTCGACTTTTTTGCTTGCTTAAAGGGTTTTTTTTTGTTTTCGACAAACAACACAACAAATGACAAATCTGTCAAAATTTAAATCTGGATCATCTAGCCTACACTGTAAAATAAAAGAGCGAGATATCAAATGGTACATGATAGTTTAGAAGAACGAGATACAGAAAAAAAACTATCTTACAGATTGGCCAAAGCATCCTGGTCAAGCAAGAAAGGGATGCAGGAAGAGAAGATTTGAAAATGAACATGCAATGAGAAAATAAACACATGATGACGAACCTTTTTTATGAAGTAGTGTTGAAAATGTAGAAATAAAAACTTATTTCACTGCTCTAGTTCATTTATTGACTGAAGTTGAGCAATAAAATGAAGTTTGAAAAACTTCTGGACTAAAGTAGTTAAAAAACTTAAGTTCAGTTCAATAAAGTTAATCAGTAAAATTCAATTGCATATTTCAACTAATGAAACCAATGGAGTAACAACAAAAAGAGGAATTTGAGTAAAGGAAACTATTAAAGCAGAACTATCAAGAGAAATTAAACTACAGTATTATTTCCATACTAGTTCTGCTCGCCTGTAGGGTCGCTGTCAGTCAGATAAAAAATTTATTTGACATCCAAACAACTCTCTTCCGATCGATAATATTAATGGTTATAACACCGTAATGACGATGTTCGTTGAAAGCCTGTTGTTTGGGAGCCAAGCACATACAGATTGGTTCTGTAAAACAGAATTGCATACACTGTCATTTCTTTTGAATAGACGCAAGTAAACTATAAAACCTGGAAAACCGCCATAGTTTCTATGTACAATTGATTGTTATTCGGAAAAAAACTTCAACAAATCTCCGCTGCATTGTGGGATAACGATTGTACCGTAAAACAACGCAACCAAATTCATTTTGTGTCGAGATTTACCCTGAACGAAACACAGAGAACGATATTGACGGACTAACGCTAACAAAATGTCCGGAATAGCATCGTCGAGACTAGCGGAGGAGCGTAAGGCATGGCGTAAGGATCACCCGTATGGGTTCGTCGCCCATCCGGTCAAAAACCCTGATGGCACGCTCAACCTCATGACGTGGGAATGCGCAGTGCCCGGCAAGAAAGGAACGCCCTGGGAAGGTGGCGCGTACAAGCTGCGAATGATGTTTAAGGACGACTACCCCACCAGCCCGCCGAAGTGCAAGTTCGAACCACCGCTCTTCCACCCGAACGTCTATCCTTCTGGTACCGTCTGCTTATCGCTGCTGGATGAGGAGAAAGATTGGCGACCGGCAATCACGATCAAGCAGGTACTGCTCGGCATCCAAGATCTGTTGAACGAACCGAACATCAAAGATCCGGCACAGGCGGAGGCGTACACAATCTTTTGCCAGAACCGGTTGGAGTACGAGAAGCGTGTCCGGGCTCAGGCCCGTGCGATGGCAGCGGATTAAGCAAATTCCCAGGGTTTCCATTTTTCGTTCACTTAAACTAGCGAGCGCAGCTACATTTTTTCATAATTGAACAGATAAATAGTTAAACATTAAGCGAAGCATATTTATGTAACATCAAAGCAACTTGAAATAAACTCTTCGACAAAGCGATAAAAAGATTACCCTTTTCTTTTTGGTATAATTTTTGAAAAAAAAAATCGATTGAATAATTTTGTCCGATTTCAGTCCCAGTGTGTATGTTGATGCACGAAGCGTCATCCATTTGCGAGTTTTTCGTGCGGTTGTCATAGCAGTTTGTGTAATCGCTCGCAAGTGAGCAAGAGTTTGTTGTACTTTACCATCCTCTCCTCCTTTTCCCGTCCTTTTCATGTAAATTAAACGTGTATGTTTTTCGTCCTTTCGTGCTGCGTTGCGGAAAAATTTGTGCGATCGCAGAAAAAAAACGGCACCCCTAAACAAGGGGTGTAAAAAAGGCTGTCGTGTACGGGCAGCAATAGTAGGCTGGGTGTTCAAGGAAACGACTAGAAGAAGGTGTCCGAACGACGTGCATCAAAGAAACACACATTTACGGTGCTGAAACAGTAGAAGGAGGCCACGGCGTGTGCAATAGTTATAGCAAATAGAGAGCCAACATTGACGAAAGCATGACGGAACGACGTTCGGGCGGCTCGAGCCGCAACAATTTCGCCGAGGAGAAAAGCTCGGCGGATACGCCGCCGATGTCACGATTGTTTATCATCTGCAGCAAGAGCGTAACCGAGGAAAACTTGCGCGAACACTTCGACAAGTTTGGCGATATCGAGGAAATATGGATCGTCAAGGATCGGTCCACGGGCGAAGGAAAAGGTACGCGCGTGGGGGTGATGGAATAGTACAGTGTATGTGTTCGTGCAAGCGTATGTATGCGTTTTTTGCAGGAGGTGGCATTATGCTGTGATTCTTGTTGTGTATGCCGTGTGCATAACATGGGCCTTTCTTTTGCCAAATCCGCATACAAGTGCACGAACGCAGATGATGATCCTGGTTAGTTCCGAATCGGTGGACCATCGGAACAATCGATCTCTTTTCGCTTTCACTCGCCGTTTTCCTTACCATTTCGCATATCCGCTAATACTCTCGTTCACAACATGCGTCTCTATCTATCTCTTTTCTTCTCTGTTACACCCAACCATATACATACACACACAACCACTAGGTGTCGCCTACATCAAGTATGCCAAAACGTCCGATGCAGCGCGTGCCCTCGAGGAGATGAACGGCAAATGCGTCGGGGACAATACGCGCCCGATCAAGGTGCTGGTGGCGGCTAACCGGCAGCAGGGCTCGCGCAAACAGACTGAAAATGAGGAGGAAAAGTACCTGCGCCTGTTCGTCATAATCCCGAAGGACATGACGGAAGATGCGCTCCGGGACGAGTTTGGCAAGTACGGCACGGTCGATCTGGTTACCATTATCCGCGACAAGGTGACGAAGGAGGGCAAAGGGTTCGCTTACGTCAAGTTCGGCCGGTTTCTGCACGCCGCGCAGGCCTTCGAGGGCTGTGATCCGAAGTATAAGGCCGTGTTTGCGGAACCAAAACCGCCGCGCAATGCCTCCGTTTCGTCGAACGAAAACTTTGGCGGTTTTGTCGGCAGTGGCGGTGGTGGCGCCGGCGGCGGCGGCGGAGGTGGTGGTGGTGCTGGCGGCGGTGGAGGGGGTGGTGGTGCGGGTGGAGGTGTGTTTGGCGCAGGTGGTGTAAACAGTGCGAATGGATTCAGCGACGATCGGCGGGTTGGCGGACCGGGTGGTGTTGGTGGTGGCGTCAGTGGAGCCGGCGCGATGATGGGCTTTGCATCGATGGGTGGAAACGATAGGCGATCGGGTGCGGGTGGAGTGGGCGATAGGCGAGGTGGTGGCGGTGGTGGCAGTGAGTTTGGCGCGTTCAGTGGATACGGTGCGGGTGCGAACAGTGCGATGGTACCGAACGGCAATGAAACGATGCTGACCGTGCTGTGCAGTCCGGTACTGAACCAGGATCAGCTGTGGCGTCTCTTCGACATCATTCCCGGGCTTGACTACTGCCAGATAAACAATGATTTCAGTAAGTACTATCAGCATGACGCCGCGTATTGTTGCAAAGCAACTATAGCCGCCGTTATTTTCATGATATTTTTCACCCAATTAATTGGGTGTTGTTCCTACTCTGTTGTTGAGTTTCGTAGTGAACAAAGGTTGTTTTGATTCAAAACCAATATTTGTACAGCCTTAGATATTTGTTTCACTTCCAGAATAGAAATGATGAAAATGGTATCCGGATTGTTTGTTTGTTTGTTTTTTCAGCCACGCTTATAAAGGCTTATTAACATTTTTGTTGTTGTTCTCATCATATTTTTATCGTTTATCAAAAGCAAAACCTTTAAAATTAGTTACGCGATCTCTTTACCAACAATTTGCAATAAAATATGATGCAATAGCCAGTTAGCTTTAACTGAATTTTAGTCTTAGGACTGCCGTGTGTAAACTAAATATTGCACATATGATCTTTTTGTAGATTCATTTTTTGATCCTTCTTTCATGATTTGTTAACTTTAGTTTTAGTTCGAGGAAAAGTTATTTTTCGGTTTAATAACTCTTCAAAATCAACTTGAAATAATAGCCGTGTGTTGTTTGACGGAATTAAATTGTGCAATCCTGGAAGCGTTCTGTTAATTAAAAAAAAACTTGCCAAAGTTTGTTCCCACAACACAGTTTGTTGGTGGGACTGCTGGTTGGACTTGCAAAACAGTTGTACTGCCTGTATTGGCCTTGGTCAAAATGTTTGCCTTGAAAATTATTAATTTTCTTTACCTCACTTTCCACCCCTTCCACGGATCCAGGTAATCGCAACGTGACGGCAACGGTCGTGTACAATAACAGTCAATCGGCAATGTATGCCCGGGACAAGATCCACGGGCTCGAATATCCACCGGGCGAACGGTTGATCATACGCCTCGGCCACGAAACGGTCGGCACGATGGGCGGTGGTGGTGTTGTTGCTGGCGGTGGTGTAGCGGGTGGAGTTGGAGGTGTTGGAGGCGGTGGTGTCGGTGGAGGAGTCGGTGGAGGCACGGTGGAATCATTCAACGGAAGCGGTATGGATGCTGCTTCCCATGGGAGCATCAAATCAACGGGCATAGAATTTTATTTGAATCGTTTTTCACCCTTTTTCTTCGTAGATCGTGAGGCGGCATTCTGTAGCGTGCCATTGCCGCCACCACAGCCAATGGCCAACGCGAACGCCGAGGTGGCTCAGCGTTGCTTTCTCGTGTGCATTCCGAAGGCGCTGCCGACGAACGTGCTGAAGCAGACGTTCTGCCGGTTCGGTGATTTGATCGATGTGTATCTGCTGCCGAACAAGAACTGTGGCTATGCGAAGTACGCCTCGGAGGAGTCGGCTAAGAAGGCGATCAAGCAGCTGCACGGTGCCGACATATTGAACGTTCGATTGAAGGTAACAGGCGTGGGCACTGGCTTGCTAAATAGATCCATTTCGACGGTTTTGACGATTTTTTTTCTTGTTCTTAGGTTATGGAAGCGGAAGAGCCAAGTAACGATAGGCGGAAACGGATGCGCCACGATGAACGCATGGAGAACGAGTAATTCGCTCGTTCGTCCTGCTGTGTGTATAGAAGCAAGCCAGGTAATTATAACGACAAACACAGATTGTACATTCGTCCGTGCAGTGTGGGAATAACTTAAGCCTCAACTGTGCGAGTGGAAAGGTGAAAGTTGGGGTCCTTTTTGGAAGAGAATTATATTATCACTTCCGTATCTGTGATGTCTAGAGTAACCAAAGATCATAGTGTGATACTAGTTCTACCTGAAGCGCCAAAGGCGCGATCATTTCATACTTGATTGTGATAACTGATGTATCTTCAGGACGACAACGTTAATCTTTCATTGTTGAATATGAACAAATTATGCCTTGCCGTTTTTAGAAATTTGAAAGGCTCTTTAACTAATCGCACGTACCACGTACTACTGCAATCAAATGCCTTACCTTATGTTGTTGTTAGCATGTGTTATTGCTACACTCGAACTGTTTCTGATATTGCGTGGCAGAGATTAGAGATTTTTTTGCGTTTTTGAAATCTATGGATGTTTGGAAAACGCAGAACTACACGCAGCACGCAGAACTTTTCAATATGTAACAATATGTTTTTTTTGCATCACGTATTATAAGAACAAAATCGTGTTGCATAGCAACTATTTTATTTTTTATGTTTGAAATACCTAAAAAAATTAAGAAATTTATTTATTTTAAATTCTTTTGCATTTTTTTGCAAAAGAATGTTTGAATGATTTGAATGATTTAAATGTTTTTTTGAATCACGTATTATAAGAATAAAATCGTGTTGCATAGCAACTATTTTATTTTTTATTTTTGAAATACCTAAAAAAATTAAGAAATTTATTTATTTTAAATTCTTTTACATTAAAAAAATATTTTTAAAATTCAAGCATATACTGTGATGTTCTTACGTGATAAAACGACTGATTTAAGTACTAAATGATTTATTTAGTGGTCATTTTATCATATGTAAAGCATGGTGGATGAATACATGGTAGAAGCTTGTTTGGGTTTTGTTTGCAAAGTAAAGAATCGTTTGGAAACATCGCATCTTTAGGTTTGGAAACATCGCATCTTTAAGCAATCATTTCCGCTAAAACAGTATTTCCTAAAAAAATATCTTCTGCGACTTGTAGAAGAATTTGCCTTTTTATCAGTAGACGAGACTTGACCGTTCATGCGATCAAGCGCCGCATCTGAAAGGAGTTGATAACATTATTCTGAACTAGTTTTTTTGTTATTTAATTTCGTATTTTATTTTATGACCCATACGATGTAGAATATAGTAATAATATTTTTTGTCTGTGCTCATTATTTTTACGATGGATATCTTTAGATTATATATCATCCTTCATACTGTTTTACTTAAGATCACTCAAATCGATGATTCGGATTCCAGTTTCCATTCTCGATACTGCTCGATAGCCATTTTAATTGTGAAATAGTTGAGACGAATACCCTTAAAAATGTCTAATTCAGCTTTCCGGATGCTACACTTATTTATAGTAAATTCTTGATTCCGATATTAAACCATCCCTAGGGCAATGTACAGCAAATGAAGATATTTATCCAATAATGCAGATGCCTAACGCTCGTTTTATATTGCAGATGATTGCTTGTATACTATGTGTATCAACACCATACTCTCTTTAATTTGTTTTTCATTTGTATCATTTAATCTTTATTGCACATTTACAATACTACACTTCCCCTTGCGCGGACTTTCTTAACACATTTAACCAATTTATTTTCCACAGAAATCATACACTACTTTTAAAACGCAAAAAGAGACGAACTGAACGAAACAACCGGAGACAGAGATTAAAGAACAGCAACAAAACAAACTGAACGATCATTACGAAAAAAAAAAATGGGTAAAACTACTACTACTGTTACTGTAGCGCAGATACCTACCTACCTTTACCAGTACTATAACTATATTTACCTACATGAGAAAGGAACGAACCGTACACTACCGAGCAAAGTCGTACACACACGTACCAACTACTAGAACCCCCTGGACCGAAAGAGATCAGTACGCGCACGAAGAATACGTTCTGGACACGAAAACCAAACGGCAGCGCAGATATGCATAGAAGAGCGCACATGAAGACATACTTAGAGAAACCAAACTACACGAGGCAAAACAAAAAAAAAACGGATAAGCGATGTACACACTACGAACAACTGGGAGATCAAGTGACGAAATGCTCCCGATCTACTATCGCTACTGCATACTCGCCACACTCACACACAGAAACAAAACTCTCGACAAATCCCTTCCAACTCACATTCTTCTCTCTTACTCTCTATATCCACTGGACTGGATAGATCGTAGGATAGGTAGATCTCTTCTTTCTGCTTGTCACGCACCTTTCTTCTCCTATCAAAACGCACGCGAAGACGCGACGGCATCAGGACCATCTCGGCTCAGGACACGAGACTTGCGAAGTTTTTGCCGGACAGCAATGCAAAACACTTTCCCACCCTGATATACCGCATCATTCCTTGCCATAAACGATCATCACCATCATCCAACTGCTCTTCCCATGCGCCTTGCCGCACTGCCTTGGCTCGCAAGGGCATCCGCACCGTGCAATGGTGCAGCCCGGATGAGAACCGATAGGATGCGCTTGGTAGGCGAGAAAGAACATACAATGACGAAAAGGAAGATTTTGGTACGACGCAAGGACGTAAAGTGAGGAGAGTTGAAGCAGCAATGCAGAGGATAAATGAGCAAGAAACACTTGACAAACGAACGTACGAAGGAGCGATCACATTGCGCGATCACTGTGACGGAGACCGCAATAGAAACGAAGCTTCCACTGCGCCTAAAATCTGCGCGACTGAAACCAACCAACCGATAGCGACACGAGATTACCACTCCTCCCGGCTCGGCATGCTTATCTGTATGCGTGCGCCAAATTGTGTGTGCGTGTGTGTACGAATGGATTGAATGAACATCCCTTCCCCTCATCCCGGATGAAGCAGACAAGAAGCAGGACAACTGGAGACCGAAATACACAGCGTACTTGAGGAGACAGTGGGACATGATTCAGGGAAGCAATCCGGGTTGGGGATGGATAGAATGGGTGCCAGGGACGGAGACGGAAAGACCCTAAACATGACAACAACTACTAGCTACTATTGCAACAACCCTACTACTAAGGCACCATTTAATTTTTAGCTTTTTGAGTTGAGTGAGAGTGATTTTAATCTATTTGCTTTTAAAATATGTGCATATTCTATGCGCGAGTGTGATCACGAAACCGATCTAGATTCGCCCTCGTGTCGAGAAGTAGTTTTTTTTTACTGTCCCTACATCCACCCTTCACCGTTGTGCGCGCCATCTGTATCTGTGGGGGGTAGAATACGCTTAGCTAGGTTCTAAACTCAAATCGTTGATATTTGTTCGATATCATTTTACAAACATCGCACAATCATCAATCGATCCTATAATGAGTCTGCCAGACAATTTTTCTTCATGGCATGTGGCGTCCGTTACGCTCTCTGTGGTGTGATTTATAATTTAAATTGACTTTAACTTACCATCATGCTGATTCAAAACGTTTGACACCATGGGAGCACTAGGCGAGACTAGTCTAAAGAGCGCTATAAAACAAATCTACCCTTCATGGGCAAATATCAGAATACAAACCATGTCACTTTTACCCACTTCGTACTTTCTGTTCACGAGATTCGCTAATCGGGGAAGTTACACGGATTTTGCGGAATATCG
>JXXA01003813.1:0-14362 GCA_000956255.1 Anopheles punctulatus | reverse complement strand
GGGGGGGGGAACAATTTAACCGAAAGGAACCGGAACCAGGAAGGGAGCGAACCCAAAAAGGATAATAGTTTGTCTATTTTCTGTTTCCGCCGCGCACGCTCGAAGGTGTTCGTGCTGTGGGTGTGCTGCTACCTACCTGCGTTTTCGCATTAGACACAAGTGCTACGTAATGATGTTGATTATTCATGGAAACCTACGGCGTAGACAGGTCTTTCGCGGGTGGCGCACGGCAGCTGGTTCTGGGGTTTGTAAATATTGCTCATATATAATGTCATTTTTGTCTCTTTGATTGATGAAGGTGACAAATGCGCGGGTGCATGACGGACCAGAATAAAAAAAAAACTGTCCCTTTTTCCCGCCTCCCTTTTCCTCCTTTTTTTAGGGTGGTTCCTTCGGTCAACTTTTTTATACCCGTACCCGCAACGAGTGATCTAAATGTTTCTTAACTACGGATTGCTCACGAATTTTACAACTCTTTCATGCAACCCATTTAAGAACATTATCCGTTCAGTCAATCATTGTCAAATGAACATAAAAAAAACTTTTCAGACAGTAATTTACCACGTTTTAACCATACCTTCCCAACCCTATAAAAGTAAAAAGGCATTCAGCTTATTAAAAATGCTCAATCTAAATACACAGAACACGTGCGTCATTCTGCACACACCGGTGCTCCCTTTCCCCAAAGCAGCGGAGAAAGTTCTCCCCCACGCGGAAGGAAAACGAATTCCATAATGAGTGACCTTTCCGTGGCCGGCACAAGTTTTCGATTCCGGTTTGTGCGCGACACGATGGTAATCTCATTAAACAAATTGCACACTTTTCCACCGGAACGGCAGGAAAAACCTTTCCAACGCTCGATGATCCTTGTCTGACGGGGGGCAGAGTAAATAGGTTCACACAACACTCCGCACGGTCCACAACTTTCACCATTCGCTGAAGCGATTGAAGCGTGCCTCGGCAAAAGACCACGCTTTTGGTCCATTATAAAACTTTCTGTGGTTTCAAGCGGAATCCACCAAATCCCTCCGGGAGGCGAACAGTGGAATGACATTTATTCCCGCTTCGTGAAAAGACGCGAGTCAGGTGTAAAAAGAGGTACCCAACGGAAGGGGTATGTATTGATTTTCTGCGCCAGCTCGACCTGTGGAAAATGTACACCCAGCTCCGGATGACATTATGATGCACCGCTTCGATCGTGAGCGCGTATGTGATGCAATACGTCGGCATTGAGCGATTGCAAGCTTTTCGCACTAAACATCCCGGCGCCATGCACAACACGTCGTAGATCAATTCATTTAAAAAGGAAGGTTTCTTCATAACCAACCATGTGACCCAAAACGGAAGTCCAACGACTCAATCTACGGCCATTCGCTTGGATCCATCCGATCTGATGGATGGCAATCGTCAAGCGCCAGACCACAAAAGCAATGATGCAACAACAAGACCTTTCCGTGCATGTACTTCGGCTAAAGAGCCGGCCTGCAAAACGAAAAGATCACACACAGAGCATTATCGCACGCTTGACAACGTCAACACAACCCGCCGCAAGGGTTATGCTTCGGTTCGGTTTACCGCAGGGGGGAGGAGGGCTGGCAAAAACCACAACCTTTTCCCGCATTAGATGATATGAAGGCCCAGTGTAGTCTTCTGCTTGTGTCGTAACATCATCATTAAAGCCATCGCCGCCACCACCATCATCATCATCATCATCATCATCATCATCATCGCATCTTCGCCACGTGGTCAGTGATTTCCCAGTGAGCAGAATCTCGGTCAGAACCGAGGACCACCGGGTGATCGGCTGGTGTAATAATCTTACTCCCGTGCACATGCTCCATTAATCAGCTATTCACCCGTGACGCTATGTCAGAACCAAACGAACATAAAACTGATGACTTCCTACCGAATCCATCACATGGGTTTGCGCTCCTTCCCTTCGCGACATCTAACTTCATCTCCAATTACTCCGCCGAGTGACGACAATAAGTCACTTCGTGATAGTCGCACCGCGTCAAGAAACATGGTTACACACTTGTCATGGACTGCGGGTGAAGTCTCTGAGTGCGGGCAAAGCGTAGGCGTATCAATTACCCCTGCCGGCGCTCCATCACGTCCTCTCTCTCTCTCTTCAACGATAGCTGCCCGTGACATCGTCATCTTTTGCCAGCAAAATTTGTCGCGCGAGTCTTGGATAAGTTTCGGAATGGTCGATCTCTTTCGGGAGCGTTTAATGGGCTTGGCGACAAAACGTCCACGGTCGATGAAAGATGGCGTTGCGGTTTTTTTTTCGTTAGCACTGTTTGCCGCACCGCTCAACTCAATCTTATTGAACTCTTCATAAACTTCCACCAACTTGTGCTTCGTCCGAAAGGATCGTCCTTCGTTTCTACAACAACAAAAAAATGTTAAAATTCGCGGAAAATTCTATACCGACCCAGTCGAGCTAACGAACAACGCTCGTTACCGATAGCTACCAAGCTCGTGGCTCGAAATAAAGTTCTGGCCAAAGTAAAATGAGGTCACTTTGGTCTAATAGAAACGTTTGCTGTAATTACTCCAACCCTCTCGACGACCACCGCGACACACCGGAGGTACAAATTAAATTTCCATTTTTCTTCACCAACGCCTCGCAAAGCAGCGGTAAATAAAAGGTACTCCAAAGCCGATTGAAGTCACAACGAACGATAAAGCCGATCGATCAAGACTCCCATTGTGATCCAGTGGGAAGGTTGCGTGCGGACCCAGCGAAGGAAAACCGAACCAGCTGTTGGTCCGTTCGCGTCAGAAATTTTAATCAGCTTTCCACGAGGGGCACCACCCCGATTTGCGTGCGCTGGTTAGGCCGCAAACACTGCACACGCCATCTAATCATCATCACCTGGTGCCTGGCGGTGCTTAATGATCGCAATGGGTGACCCTGTCGTCGGTAATTAAGGCCCTGGTCAAAGGGATGATTTTTTTGCCGTATTCAGTAAACCCTCTTTCGGCTATTATTTGGTCACTGTGCCGGGCGTACTCATGGGACGTGTTGCGATGTTTGTTGTGCTGTATCCTTTTCTTATCGGCGCGATCCATCTCGCCGCTCAGGATCCCGGATGGCAACAAACGCGTAATTACTGCGAGTAATGTGTCTTCCCTTCCCTTCTCAGACGCCGATTCACGAAACATTTATCGGCCGCCCTTGGTCGTCGTCCGAAAAAGCCGATTCATTTTACATCACCGTGTTGAAATTCTCACATGTAACCTGCGGACACGGTCATTCTCACCTGTGGGAAAAGAGGAGAAGGAAGAGAGAGAGAAAAAAGCGAAGAAAACAAAACCCCATTAGTTTCGACTCGCACGCCATCATCGATAGAAAACATGTTAGTTTGTTAATGTGTACACACAGCGACGAAACCTGTCGCTGTTGGTCAAACAATTAAAGTACAGCTATTCAAACAACGCAACGAAGCGCACTCGAAACCATCGCATCGCGGTAACGATGATCGCGGTTCTTGCGCGTAGCAGGTCGATGATCAATGCTCGACGAGTCTATTTTCGTTGCGGGCAGTGCTTGCGGGAACGAACGCACAAGCGACGGCGACGACGACGACAACATGTCGATAATCGATTTGATCTACAAAGTTAACAAGAACATACCTGCGCTCAGCCGTGCGCAAGCGGTGATGAAATTCCAATCTCCCATTGGATGGGAGCGCTCCCGGGGGCATATCGAAGCCATCCCAATAGCTTGGCTACCGGAGCCAATTGATGGTCAATTATTTTAGGGTGGAAATTGCTATCTACTGTCTACTGGCTCTATCAACATCAGCGTCCCTTCCCATCATCGTTTCTGCTGTTGATTGAAATTAAGAACACCCGCTCGCATAGCAATTGGATCGCCGTCGTCAGGTTGTAGATCAAATTAACCCTCCAACGCTGATACGGCCGGATGATCAGCCGGCACCCGGAGCCCAGAAGATGTGAGATTCCGACGTGTCCACCACGCCCAGCTACGACTCTATTTGTACAACGGCTCAAGATTCCACGTGGGTCGGCGGGGACGCGCACGGCAACGACCGCGGCCAAGTGCTTAATTTCCTTGCGTTCAACGAAACCATCGCTCCAAGGTCCAACGGCGACGAGCGAGAACAACAATCTCGCAGGAAAAGCTAATCGATTTTTGTCAATGAACAAAACCTGGCGGTGCGTCGCCATGGACGGGCCCGCGTTGGGAAGCAGAAGAATATCGAAACAAACAGCCACAACAACAACAACTGGAGCCTCCGGAAAAAAAACTTTTGCCGAGAAATCGGAAGAATCAGATGGAGGCAAAACAAAACCGCTCTCCAGTGTCTTGAGCAGCGACTTCTCCAACATCGATGACTTGCCGGCCTGACAGCTCCGCGTTCAGATGAACGATGTTCTTGAACGCTAGTGGCCGGCCATCTCGTTACGCCGTGTTACGGAAGGAAAGTGTACACCGCGTTTCGTGCTTCCTCGCTCTTTCTTTCGATACTCTAACGCTGTCCAAATCGTGCGTCTTATTTCAAGGCTTCAAGACCTTCAAGGCCTTTGCCTCAGGTACCATCACCATCGGCGGAGGTTGATGCGGCACAGTAGCGTCCGCGAGGTACACCACCTCGCGAAGCGATGACAGTCCAACGACCTTACGAATGCGAAAGAACACGTGAGAAATAATTGTTCCACTTTAGGGAGGGGGACGCGCGCGTTTCCTGTGCTGAGTGTGTGTGTGTGTGTATGTGCGAAAGCGAGCGCGAAGGAAAAGCGATGCGAACTATTCAATAAAGCGGCCAGATTATGATCATCTCCACCATGCCGGGGATCGGGATCTATTTCCTGTGGTCGAAGAAACGATACGATCCGAACGATATATTTATATCAATAAACAAATCTGGCCGGGCCGGTAAAATGTCAGTGACCTAGAACGGAGAGTTTTCGCAAGAACAAAAAAACACTTGGATCGAACTGGACTACGGGTGAGATTCTTATCGTTTCCTGCGAGCCAACTCCGAGCACAAAAACGCCATACACAGTTAAGGCGATTTTGAAGCTTCTTCTTTTGTACGCGCATTCTCCCGGACCACCGACACCTCCACCGAAGATCTTAAGACATTGGCATGTACCAGCGTTAAATCGTGGTTTTAATTTATCTTCCACCGAAACGGATTTTGAAGTCCATCGAACGCAGAAACTTGAACCTCTTTCATTCTCACCCAGTCTCTTCTTCCATTTCATTCCTTTTTTACCTCGCTCACACACACACACTCTTAAATCCGAACTATTTAATGCGTTCCACGTGACTGCGGCGTCATGCTACGGTGAAGATCACGAGATCCGATCCACCTTCACCTTCCGTTTCCCCTCCATCAACCGTTCCTCGCGTCGATAAGATATTGACCGGCCTTCCCGATCGGCGGCTTATGCAAAGCGGGCCCCACCACACCGGCCAAGACTAATTTGCGCAAAAAGAGACTGTGAAAAGAGCGCCATAACTAGAACAAGGAACGCCCCTGGAACGGTGCCTAGCATTCCGAAACACCTTTCCTCTCCCCCTTGAGGTGCGAAACTTTTCCGACACAAAAAAAACGCACCTAATGAAGATGAGAAAGAGCGATTAAAAATTGAACACTCATGCTAACGCGAGTGCAGATGTAAGCGAATTTTGGTGTTCTTGGTGTTCATTTCCACTGGCGGAGTTGATATCGATTTCTTCTGCACACATACGATCGCGTCGGAATGGTCGTTCATCGACACCAGCGGTTTTTGGCATGACCGACTGAGAGTTAGATGACCCGATGGTGGCACAGGACACGGTCAACAACCCCGGGGAAACAAAGAACGGAGCAACGGAGACAAAGGTCAACGGCGTCATCTTCATTATTGACGCCTGCTCTTCCAGCCGTCTGCGTACTCACTCCCAGACCTGCCGCTGTCTGAGAAGCACATTACATTGGTCTAATTGAGGGTAAGCTACTCCTCGACGGGCATTTTGCTACTGCAACTGCAATGTAGCGTCATAATTACGAACGCACCGACTTGCGGTTGCAACACTCTCGTGCATATATCCTGTGGCTGACCACATAAATCCTGTATTTACCGATGCTGTGCATCATCATTACGTTGCATTCCTCGAGTGCCGCTCGACACAACAACAAGTATTATTGCACTGTTACTATTGCCTGTTTTACGATTCTCGCCTCCCCCCGGCAGACCCAGCTCCTTACCATGCTATCAACCCTAACGATGCCAAAAGCGAAGCGGACACGAGTCGTTTGTTTCACATTTTTAATGCCATTTTCACTGCCATTCAATTTGACCAAGCACGGCCAGGCTGATCCTCCTCCATCATTCCGGCTGCTAATTACAGACGTGCGCTTACCTACATTCGGTCGTAAAGCGCGCGACCGTCCAACAACACTAACCTACCCAACCCACCATACAGTTAGTGTGTCCGTGGTGAGTCTCGCCGAGAAAAAAAAATGGTATATTCGAAACGCTGGCAAACTTTTTTATCAAATTATTTTCCTTTCAATTTCGGGGCACCACAATTGCACGCCGTTTGAGCAAGTTTGCATTTTCTTTCCCGTCCAACATCGCAGTGTGTCGGGGGTTTAGCTTCCCTATCCAAGTGCAATTGCTGCCGGTCCAAGTGCACACTGCATTGCAGCAGTACGACGGTGACGGACCACACAGGAAGGTCAGCAGGCCAACAAAAGCCTGCCTTAGTTAGTGGCGAAGTTTCGCAGTCAAGTGTCGGTTGTAATTTTCACCAACCCGAAAGTTGGTGCGGAAAACTATGCTCGTTCGTCTCGAAGGAAACAGGTTGCACCACCGCTGTCGCTGTCGACGCACGCACGCTGCTGCACTCGACGAAAGCGCGGGACACCGGCGAGGTGGGATTTAAATTGTGCTTTTACTTCTCGCTCTTTTGCCCCGCCAGCAGTCTCTTTCGCGCTCGTGCACCGGCGCGAGGAAAAGCCGGAAAGTTTGCGCGAAGTCGTTCCGGGAATCTACTTGATTCACTTCCATCCCTAGATTGATATTAAAAAACGCTTTGTGCACTACTGCAGCCCGGCTCGCACGCTCCGGTACCGGTTTCATTTTGCTGATTTTACGACCGAAAGCCTCCACTCCAGTGCGACCGAGCTAACATCGGCATGGTACTCGCGTTAAATTGTATCAATTTGTAAAATTGTTTTACGACCAATGGAAAACGGCGACTTTCTTTCCCGTTTTCGCATTGTAGCACATTGTTTACTTTTTTTTAGGAGACAAAAAAAAAGTTTTCGAATCAAATGTTTGCACAACATTTATGTTTCAAAACCTGACGAGGACGCAAACAATTACTATGAATGATGATACAGCATTTAGTTATTGTTCCAAAAAATGTAATCATATGAAATAAAAAGGATAAAAATATGCATATAAAACATGAAATTCTACACAGAAAAGTGTAGAATAAAAAAGCTATCTGAACTGTAAAAAATATCACACAACAAAACAGCAAGGCCGTTCCAAGGTAAATCGATCACACTCTTGATAAAGTCCGTCAATTATTCGCCACTCCCTATCAGGAAAACGAGTCAGTGCAATTGACTTCACCGATTTTATCCATTTGCATTCGTCTTTTCGATTGTAAACCGATCAACGAAAAAAAAGCACGACAGGAGTAAGCTCATAAGCAAGTAAAACCACTCCGCACACACAACCAATGAGCCCTGTGGGATCATAACTATCACTTTTTCTTGCCCCTCCTTGCTGGAAGGTCGATCCGCCTAGGCTTCCTCTGCGGGCCACAGAATGGCAATCAAACCGCGGTGCGGTAATTGCGCGGACTTCGTTGTTTACCGCGGAATTTTAATAGCAAATCAAAATATTTATTGCAAGGATGCGCGACGCCACAGGACCGCGGCCCGCCATTCCGCGACCAATGGGGGAATGGTGGAAAAAAGGGATAAAAGTGCAGTACAAATAACCTGTCTGGGGGGGGTGCTTCCGTTCGTGCTCGTGGCAGCACTGGCACGAAGGGCGTGTGAGGTTGAAATTATAGTTCTCGGTTGCATCGAATAGCGACGACGAGCCACGGCGAAGACGATGCTACCAAGCCACAGCCAGCTCATCCATTTTCCTAGGAAGCATGTGCCCATGTACGGGGGCCACAAACCACCGGAATTCAATTGCACTCTGCGATTAAGTCGATACCATCCGCTGGCGTCCGGTGCAATTTTCTTGCCGTGTGGAGCTGCCGAAGGATCGCCCTCGTCGTCGGGATGGATGACACTTTTCCCACCGAACGGCGTGCTCCATCCGTACGACACGCCATTTCCTACGCTCCTTCATTGTCCACGACTCTGTCGCAGCTTTACTTGTCCGGGTATATCTTATTTCGCCATCGCCAACGTTCGTTCGTTGTCGCTTTCGGTTTCATATATTCTGCCCGTATTTATCTCCCCGGGTCCCGGGCCCCCTCTTTCTCCGCCCTTTATTTATATCAGCTCATTTTGTAATTCAATTTAATTTTATTTAATTTAATATCCTCAATGCGCCATGCGATCGTGTCGCGCTCGGCGCGAAGATCGTGTACGTACGAGGGAACGTCTGGCCCCGGCTGTCTGCTAGGCGTCTGCTGGCATGCATAAAGGATGCACTATTCTCTCCACTTGCAGCATGTTGTGTTGCTCTGGCTGTGGGAGAGTCAGAGAAATTGGAGCGTTCCGTGCATCCGGACCAACCGCCTCAGCCGTATACGAATCCGGTGGCTAATGAAGTTGTGCTTCCCACAACCGTACGCGACGGAGAAACCAAACAAACGACCTTCGAGGACACGGTGATATGAGGCTGGCTGGTCTTGCTTTATCGAAACGAAACAAAATTGCTCCAGCTAAAAGAACCTACTGATGCGTGAGCGTTCGCGCAACACTTCGCCATCGTTCCAGCGGGATAGATTGAGCTTGACAAGAGGCTCAAATGTAGTTAAGAAAATTGCCTCTTCTTCCACGGCGCGTACACAAACACACACACACACGAACGGGAACGGGACAATGTGCACGGAGGATTAAATTTAGTGAACATGCACATCCATATCCTATCAGCAGAGGCAGAGCTCTCGAAGTCGTCTCGTCTGGCCTGGTGCCTTTTCAACAGCAACAGATTCCCCGAAAACCAGCTTGGCCGTCGGTGCTTAAACTTTACAATTTACGACCGAAACTCTCGAAAGCAATGCCCGAGATGCACCCAATAACAAAAAAAAACAAAAAAACAAATGTACCTCTTAAAACCCCCAAGGCAACACACGACGATGCTCTCAGGGCTGCGGCTTGTTGCGTTCTTGGCCAGTTCCATTAGTTGTTGCAGCGGCAGCAACAGCAGCACTGCTTCCCGTGTGTCATTTGTTAGACAGACAAATGCACGGGATAAAGAAGCACTCCACAAGTGCGAAATAATATTATCCCATGCCGCTGATTATCCGGTCTCGCCGATCGTTACGGCAAAGCCGCAGGAAATGAACGTAAATTACGTCTGATATGCTCGCAGATACGCGGTTGAGCCCAAAATCCATGAAGCACGACAAAGACTCTTGGGAGCTGCCGACGAAGAAATCGAGCCGAAACTTGAGAGCAATAAAATGGTGCGGTGCAAGGGCAGAGGGTAAACGCTCAGGAACGATCTTCTTATGGAGATGTACTGCGAAGGAAATGATTGATATGCAGCAGCGCTGGGTGTTGATGAAGAAGTAATGTGAAGCCGTTTGGGAAATCGGTAATGATTCGTGGAAAGTTCCACAAAAACGAACGTTCCTTGCCTCGAATCTTATTGATTTTCCTTCAGTAGGCGTTGGTCTAATAAAGGCGGAACCGCTCATGTCCCTCACTTATGGACGTTTACAAAAATCATTAAAATTCCCAATAAATCTTACCAAACTATAACCCAACAGTGACAACCTTGTTAATGGCGCCTTCAGCTTTAACCTTGGAGATAACTTATTTGCACCAAGTGCGCCCAACGCACCAAACCTTCTACACAACAATTTTGACAAATATTTTTATTTCCTTGCCCATGCTCTCCTCAGAATGCGCTCACCGCTACGCCACAGGACATTCCAGCAAAGAAAAAAATATCATTCGCTACGGGCATATCCTTTTGATGGGAGGCAAAGTCGTTCGCAGTCGTACCGCACCGCATATACTGCGTAAATTGACATTCTCCACAACATTCCACTTCTTTCATGTGCCAGCACAGTGCAGAACATTCATATTTCTTACCAAGCTAGCTTCTAGCTTTTATCGCCTCAAGCCGACTTCTGCTATCATCAACAGCAACAGCAGCAGCCGCAGAGTGAACGAGCAGCTCTGCATGTGTACGATTAAAAAACCGCGATTTCGTCATGTCATGTGTTGTGCCGTAAAGTTTGCGATTTAAGTGCCCCAATGTGACTTATGGATGGGGCTTTGTGTGTATGTGTGTGTGTGTGTGCTTAAGCGTGTTTTTTGTGGGACTTTTTCGGTAGTCCGTTCAGAGCTTCTGAAGACTTCCAGAAGGAGATGCGCTAAACGCAACCGAAAAACGGCGTGCAAACACAGTATCGATAAAACTAGAACTATTATAGCGCGGCATTTATTTATTTTTATGCATGATGCAGAGTGTGTTTTCTTTCCTTTTCATTCGCTTACTGTGTAGACTGTATGTAGGAGGAAAGAGCAGCACATCAAAGCGCTTTGACGCTACGACATTTCGCTAGATGACATCAGGAGCACGTGAAGGTTCCGTCTGTGGTTAACTTTCAGCATGCTTCTTTAGCATGATCCCATGCTGTTTTTTTCCACATTGCTGCTTTTACAGCTGGAAACACACATTTCAATGCCTGTTTACAATTCACATCTTATCTTCTTTCGCAAAGTGTATTTCATGAAGAACTACATCTACACTAAGATACACCTATAGAAATAAGGTTTTTTATGTCAACCGGTTGCAAAAACACAATCGATTACAGGAAAATTCTGCTCATTTTATCTGCCGCAACGAAGACTAAAACTCCTCGTTTGTTTCATGGAACTGTGAAATACTCGAGAACGAGAGAGGAATTGAATGCATGAGCATGAACGCACATAAAACAATAAATAGCATGAAAAGTTGAGAATGAAAACACTTAATGACAACGTCGCAAGCGCCTCGTTCTCCTTGCAAGAATAACTCCCATTGAGCCATTGAGAAGACAAACTCCCACCCTCTCTTTCCACTCAAATTTCCCACAAAATCCGCCAGTGCGAGCCGGTGAATGGGAAAGCGAAATGAAAAAGAAACACACACACACACTCTGGAACTGAAATGAGCCTGATTTTCATCGCAGGTTGTTCCCGGAAAAAAGGCTTTCCTCGGATAACGCTCAACACTCCCCGGGTGAGTGGAGAGCGTGGAATGGTACGCTTTTCTTGCCCGGATAAATCGACATGCTTCCTGAGAAAGCTCGATTCCGTGCATAAAAGACCCGTGAGTGTGTGCTCCAGTGCCAAGCCGTTCCGGAATTCCTTAGCTACCTAGGTGCTGAGTATTATTTTTTCTACTACATCCTCACTCAATTCCACTTCAGGTCCATTTGCCGACCGTGTCATTTCACTCACCGAGCAGG
This sequence comes from Anopheles punctulatus, assembly GCA_000956255.1. Taxonomy (NCBI): domain Eukaryota; kingdom Metazoa; phylum Arthropoda; class Insecta; order Diptera; family Culicidae; genus Anopheles; species Anopheles punctulatus. Next base: position 2,730 of record JXXA01003813.1, on the reverse strand, counting down.
CAGCCGGGCAGGCACATCCAGAAAAGTCCTTCATTTCAGTGCTGAATAAGCTGGTGTGTCCCTCCGTTCGATGGAACAAAAACAAGGCCACCAAGGCGGTGAAGGAAACGGAGCACGGTAGGAGGTGCTTTTCTGCTGCACTTAATGCCGTGTCCAGCACACACTGCCCGGGAATTTGCAAGCGGAGGAACAAGAGTTTGTATCAACTTTAATTGGGAAAAGTTTTCATTAAGCGAAAATAAGAACTTTAATCAGTGACTCGCGTAGAAAACGGCTAAAAGTTTCGTTTCTCTGCCAGACACACACACACAAACAGCGTTGAAATCGCAATCACAAACCTCGCACAACTTCGCCAACCAACCAGTCCCCGCGCCGTATTACCAAATTCACTTTCAACCTGCGCGTTTGTTTCGCTCGTTTTGTTGTGGCTCTCGCGGTAGCAAAAACTAACAAACCTCAAACTAATCGCAAACTGCTCGCCCGCTTTGCTCGAGCGCAAACAAATCACGTGATAAAGAGCAACTGAGCAGCTCGTTACTGCCTCTGGCTCGCATCGTGAAAGACGATAAAATAACGATTGAATATTGTTGTAGCGCCCTCCTCACCGGGTGCACCTTGTTGTGCAGTGGAAAACGTGGAAGCCACGAAGATGCATCCAAGGCCTGACTTTAATATAGAGACGACGACGGCGGTCGAGCGATAAGAGTGTCTTCAAAGGGAGGCCAACCCGTTTTTCGCCTGGCTTTCACTTGCCTTTTCCATCCGCCGAGTCGTGTCTGGTGCGATTTTCAACTAGACGACTTCGTTGCCATCGTCGTCGTCGTTGTTGTCGTCGTCGTCGCCGTCATCGCCACGGATTCCCGTGGGCAATTGTTCCAGTGGAATGTGTATTATGCAATGGGCAAACTTTTCTCATGCAAGATGCATCACCGCCGGAACGGTGGCTTTTATTTTCACGGTGGCCGTATTTACTGTGCGACGCGGTGAAAATGAAGCTTCAATAAAGCGTTCCCTTTTGATGCGGTGCTGCTTTCGGAGCTGGGAGCTTTTGTCCCGTACCGCTTGCCACGCTTAAAGCGATCCCAATTGACGACCGGATCTGCAGCGGTTGAATGCTAAAGAGGATGCACCACCGTTAGCATCAGCGCTCAAAGAAGAGCGGGATCGTTTCCTGTATAATTTTTCGTTAAATCATCGGAATTCGATTAGAAAACAATTCTGGAGGCCGGGGAGGCGAACGAAAGTGCCCGCCCGGGGCTGGTAGAGGTAAACTAACATCAACAACAAAAAACTGACCAGTGCCGAGATAAAAGCAAAAATTCCAAAAATGGAGAAAATCTTCCCATCGGCATGCGCAGGGGAGGCAGACGATGCAGCGAGCAGGAAACGAAAAGACGAACCGAGGCAACCTCAGCAACATTTGCTTAATGACGATTAGCAACGTTACACTCCACCCGCAGCCACCAGCGGTACCTCGTGTGGGTGGGTTTATGTGTATGTGTGTGTGTGTGTGTGGGAAACGTGTGGCCGACCGAAATCCAGCACTGAACCGATCCGTTTCCGTCGACCTTTTTATTCGCAATTTCAAGCACCGCAGCGTCCGCCGTTTTCTCTTGCTTTGTTTTGTTGTGCGCGAACTCGCGGAAAGAACCGCTCGGAAACTGATTTTCGCAATGTTGGCGCGGGCGGTGGCGACCTGATCCCCTGAATTCCGGTTAAAAGGAATTAAACGGTTTTCGCGTTTTTTTTTTCGACTTTCTTACCCACCCACGAGCATAGGCGAAAAACGTTTCCCAGTCAGACACCGCGAGCAGATGTCAGCTACGATTAGCTTTGAATTGACAATTGACATTCCGGGCAGGTTGGAGGGATTGCTTGAAGGAGGTGTGATGGGTGGGAGTGATAGATAGGTCGGCTAGGTTAAATTTAACGTACTGCGATGGTTGGTCGATTAACGATTAAGGCAGAAACGGATAAACGAACCTACCGATGTGTTTCGTATGATTCCATTATTCTGGAATGCTTTTCATTGCAAAATAAAATAGTTTTACACAACAAAACATTCTATTTACCTTGAAGATACCAGATCAACACCAGAAGATCATTTCAACACCAACATTTATTATATTTCTCTTTCAAATCTAGACAATACAGAACAACACATGCATTGTCGTTCAAGGAGAGTCTAAAATTGTATACCAAAACATTGAACTGCATCGCTTCTGGCGTCTTCAGCTCCGCAACCACCTTCACACGGTCCAAGGTGCGGCACAATCGATACATCTGCATCGCGAATGCCCTCGCGGCGGCCGCCGGACTTCGCTAGACCGAGACCGACACGACGGTCGTAACAAAAACCACCCTCCTGGGGGGGAAAAAAACCCAGAGTCAAGTGCTTCAATCGGGCGCACCAAAAATGCACTAATAAAACACACCAGACTCCACCCGCAGCAAGTGTGTGTGTGTGTACATTAAAAGGGAAGCAAGATCTCAAGTGTTTGCGTCCACTAGAACGGACGGAGAGATAAGGAGAGGGTGCCACTGATTCGTTTCACAAAGCGGAACTGAAAGAGGCTGAAACGCCAAAAACTGGAGCTGCAAAAGAAACCTAAGGATGATATAAACCTCCCCGCACACGTGTGCGGTACGGAATGGAGAAATAAATATTCCTGCGGCCGATGTTGCTGGCGGTGTTGGTGGTGGTCATGTTTTCCGAAATATACTTACCCC
>JXXA01003811.1:0-18929 GCA_000956255.1 Anopheles punctulatus | reverse complement strand
TTTTTTTTGTATTTTTAACGAATTCGAGTGTGCGCTGTATATAATATAAGACAGAAAAAAACATACTTTAAATATCATTTGCATTCTTCTAGGCGCCTCTAGCGCCCAACGCTGCTATGCGGGAGAGGAGTCTACAATATAATTATGCTAGATGTTTTTTGCTGTGTTTACTCATTACTTTTGGATACGTTTATAGACACCGGTGGATTACGCATTAGGTTCGCAAACGAACCTCCAGCCCAACCGTGCCCCAATTTTGTAAGAAGTATTTTGCGCAACTGGAATGGTCTCGACATTTGATAGTGAAACGGAGCTTTATATACAGTGAGAGAAGGGTGTACGTTTTATAGGAGAAACTAACAAACACACACATACAAAGTAATCACAATAAAGCCTTAGAAACAGCTGGATGTACACTACGGAATCGTGGCGAAATGCTTAGCAAAGGAATTGAAGTTCCTTTTGTGTAAGGCTGGCCTCAGACGCGCGGCACACCAAAGGGAGGGAAACGTAAATTAAGTTAAGTAGTGTGATATTTAGCCATTCGTAGGAGATTCAAGCCGATGGATGCCGTATACGGAGCGAGACAGAATTGTAATAAAAATAGGTTAAAAGCAAACGGAAACGTGTTTCGTGTATCATGGGGAAACGTTTTTATGGGTCCATTTTTTAAAATAAGGGGTTTTGCCCTCTTACCTCTTTCCAGGATGGATATCAGCAACAAATTTCAAGACAACCGCCGATGGGCTGGATCCTTTTCGATTTCTGACCAACGTGCAGATCCTAGTTAGATTCACTGTAATGAAATTATCAGGAGCGTCATTTCTGTTAAATAGGACATGATTCTCTGTATGACTTACTCCATCTAATCACTTAGTGTCTGTTACTCCATTTATAACGACGATTCTTTCCCGCCTTCTTCAATGTCGCTTTACTAGGCAGCTGTTTCACAAACGGGACATATTCAGTCCATCGGTTGTACAGTTCCCGTGCCATCTGCACAGGATCCTCTCCAGACGCGGTCGTGGCATAGCGTTTGCTATCCATCACGAACGGCAGCTCGACGGTGCGGAAAATCTTATCCCGTATCTTCAGGTCGTTGATTGTATCATTCGCTGCCAGTGCCGCATCTAGCTCACCGAGGAATAGACGCCAACGGGCGAGGAAGAAATCTTCCACCATACCGGCCCACTGCTTGTTGGCGTAATCGACGATCTGGCCCTGCGGACCCCAGAGCGTAATCTGGGTGCGCGCGTTGTACTCGTACTTCTGCCGTTCGTGGCTCGTCTCGGCGCAAGCTTTCGCGGACTCGAGCCACGGACCGAGCAGGAAATGTTCGTCCGTTTGCAATAGCCGGTCGAGGTCGGCCAAGAGCTCGAGGAATAGGATCGAGTGTTGACGGAAGGCGGTTAGGTTGCGTTTCTTGCAGTTATCCATGAGTGTGAGGTAAAGGGAATCGGCTGTGTTTTGTAGTAGCTGCCGGGTTACATCGACGATATCGTAGTGGCAGAGATCGTTGCAAGAAGACTGTTCCGCAAACGAGATAAGCAGTTCTAGACCTTCGTTGAATGTAGATACGTCGTACCAGACCTGCAGCGTTGGAGCAGGAGAGAAGGATATAGAAACGTATTGCGAAACATGGCGATTAGACCGCCGTCGGTTTTGTACTCACCCACGGTCTCAGCTTTGTGCTTGGCCGCCGGTTAAAGGTGTACTTTCCACGCATGAGCTCCAGACCATCGAACGAGTACACCGTACGGCGAAACATATTCCACGCCTGCTGCGCCCTTTCGTCGGTAGCGTTGCCATAGCGAGCCACAGCATACTGATCGAACCATGCCTCCGTGCTGTCAAGCGCACCGTTCCATCCCATCTCCAGCGCGAACTCGTACAGGGCATAGTTCTGATTGATTCCCTCGGGCGTAATGCCCGTTCCGAGCAGCGTGTACGATTCGTTGCCCCTTGCCTCCCGAATGCCCCGGTGGACGTTCTCAACCGAGCCGAGCATGCCGAGCGTTCCGCCAAAATTGCTCAACATACACCAGATGAACGGTTGGCCGGCGTAGGACGCAGTTCGCACGTACTGCGGATACTGCTCGGACTGGAGATCGAGCACCAGCATTCGCCCGATCGGGACGGCTGACAGGAAGGAGCGTATGGAGCGTTCGCTCCAGAACGGATTCTTCACAAACATCCACCCCTGCAACAACCAGATCGCGTCGGGATCAACTTGCGCCATGGTGTGGTAGATGGCGCTGGCAACGTTCGACAGGTACCTGGCACTCGGAGACGCTGGATCGATTTCGTTGAACGGATCGCTAAAGTACACGTGATCGGTGCCGTACGTATCGATGGCACGCCGCAAAAATCGGGAACCCACTTCCGCAAACAGTGGCTCCGTTGGATCAAGCAACAGTGGGCTGGCGAACTGGGGTGGAAAATGGTTCCACACCGATACGTTAGCGAATGTCACGTTGGGATAGAGGGTGCGGAACTGTACCGGCAGGTGGCCAGCGAACGCCGGCAATGCCAGAGCCATGCCAAGCTGACGCATCTCGTACACGAGTCGCTTCTGGAGCGTGTTTGCGAACTGGGCAAAACTAACCGTCAGTGGACCGCCCCAACCGCGGATGTTACCCATCCGCTGCCAGGCGAAGAAACCCGGCCCGGCTAAGTGCTGCTCGATCTGGGCGTGGGTAAGACCGTACTCGAGGAACACCTGCGCCCACAGATCCTCCTGAAATGGGGCCAAACTAAGCGTGATGCCTTGCAGGGCCATCCAGTCGATGTGCCGGCGCCACTGTGGCCAACTCCACCAGGTAAACGAGTACGACCAAGTGCAGACATTCTGATAGTAAACCACACTGGGGAATAGGGCGAAAAAGTAGTTTGAGCGAGCAGTGTTAGAAAGTAAACAACCAAGTGTTCTCTCACCTGCTCGGTGCCGTCACGTTTACATTCACCGGTGGAAGGGTCGATGGTAGACTAAGCTGTACACCTTCCCAAGCTACAAGCGCGTGGCACGAGTAGCGCAGATAGTGATAGAACGCTTTCGTAGCGGCGACTCCACTGGATGCTGTAATCTGTACGACCTCCGTGTTGGATGCGTCATCTGCTGCTTTAAACAACTACTAAGCACAGAGGAGAACAAAAATATTTCCGATAATTCGATCTCGCTACTTGTGACAGCTGGCTGGAATGTACTCACCCGAAACGAATTCCTCTCCATCGAGCTATCAATCCGCACACGAAATTTACTCGCCTGCTGTGGTGGTACGATCCGTGCGATCACATCCAAGGCCGCCTGCTGCTGTGCAGCCTCGGGCACCTGAGGACGAACGTGTCGTAAGATGTGTGCGGCATAGGTATCCGATTGTCCTGCCAGCGCAACCGTCAACTGGACGTAAATCACTACGAAAACTTTCTTCATGCTCACGAAATGAAATTTTCGTGGTGCGCCGGGACGAAGGCGCACACGTTCTGCGTTAGTTTACCACGTACGGGTCGGTCTCGTCACTCCGCCGGCGGTAGTTGTTGAAGGTAAACAAAGGCGGATTGATAATGATTAAATTGGGTGGAATTACTACTATCAACGTTTGAGCAGCGGGCAGAGTGATAGGGAGTAAGTGAGATTGTGTGTTTTGTTGGGGGTGTGGTTGAGCAGGCGAGGGAGGGGAAACATTCAACTTTCCGCATTTGAAGGAAAGTAACAAAAACGGGGAAAATATACATGCTAATTTGGTAACAAATACTTGAAGATTAATACCAACGATCGCTTGGTCATTGTGCAAGGGTGTCAAACCTTCGATTCATTTTATTTATTTTATGATCTAAGCACCGGTATAAAGTCAGTAGGTAATTGTTTCGATTTTTTCTCTTTAAAAATGTATTTGTTGGTTTAAATTATACTACCTTATTACAACCTTTTACGATCATATCCAACCAAATGGCGTTTACCACAGGAGGAAAAAAAGAATTTATTTTAACCTTTACTAAGCAATAGTGCTTATGTTACCTAATAATTTCTACTAAACTTAACAAGAAACTTGGATCCTTATAAGTTTGGCGAATCTGTGTACAAGAAATATTCACATTATGAATTTATGGGCGCTTGTCTACCGCACCGAAGAAACGTTTGTTCAAGCCATGTTTTACACACCACGTTCGTTCTCTTTCTCTCATTTAACTTGCCATCATCGAAAATGCATCGGAACTTCGGGCTTCACGAACATACGTTCGGGAATATCCGTGCCACTAGACGATGTGAATCTCACAAAGGCTCAAAATTACGCTTGGTATATTTTCTAATAAATACTCTGCGTGAAATTAAGCGTACTCGAATTCATTCATTTGATTGCCATAGCGCGTTGCCATGTAGGAGAAAGAATATGAATAATGTCTCAATTAGCACTCTATACTCTATGTCATCATTTGTGCTAAATTTGTCCCTTTTCTAACGACTAGTTCACAGTGCGTGAGCAAAAGTCTCTCCCATAGAAACGATTTTTCTCTCACTGCATCTCTTCTCTCTCTCTCTGTGGAGAGCTGTGGAGAGTTTGATTTTCGATTTTTACCGTTGGGCGGAGGTTTGGCGCGCAGCATGGTTACTATTTCCCGCGTAGAGCGCAACGTGTTGTCTCGGCAGCTGCAAGCAAAAAGGTGAATCTCAGTGAAACTGCGTGACACAGCCGTTCGTTCGACGCCGTGAACGCCGAAGCAAAAATGTGGCAAAATTTGTGAACAACACATCGCGACCTCACCTCAGGGAAGACTCGCCCATAAATCCTCAACAGCAGGCAGGCGGAGTAGGCGGCGGTTGTTCGTAGTGACCAGAGTGTGTGTTGTGTTGGTGTTATTTTTGGTCATACACACGAGGAGCTGCGAGCTGCATTTTGGGACGAGTTTTCCCGCGTTGAATCTCGTGTGTTTGTGAAAAATTTTCATCCCACACTCGCGCACGCAAACAGAGATTCTTTTTCGCCACACATCGCAATCTAATTTATGTTGACCGGTGACCGGATGCGTTGGTCGTGTTTTGTTGATGCTTTCGGAATGAAGTTGCAGTAGGTTCGGTCAAGTGAGCTTTGTTTGGACGTTACAAAACAACAACACAAGTACGAAAGTAAATCGAATCTCCATTCCACTTGCATATAAGAACCTTGCATGTTAAAGAAGAAATTCGAAAAAAAATCGAAAGTTATATTTAAACCCGTATGTCACCGATATTTTACGATTTTCTTTCTACCATCGCAGCTCCCAACCGCGGGTGCGTAAAGTGAAGTGGAAAATCCTTGCGCCTGTGTGAGTGCCTGTGTGCGTGTGTGTGATTTTTGTTATTATTGCCACTGGTGGCAGGAGTGTGATTTTTGTTTTCGTGCGTGCCTTTCAGCATCCCCCGTCATATTCGTCATCCGTCGAAGCTTGTTACTGGCGAAAAGCCGATGACGCGCTGTTTGCGACGTCTCTAGTGCGACGCTGGTGGCAACTAAAAATAAAATTCCATCCGAAAACGTCCGGTGGCCCATAATCGTAAAGCTTTTAACACCCCTCGGCGTGGAGCGTTAGTTTCGCGAGTACGACTATCACCGAAACGCGCGTCCTGAGTGTTTCACGCGCACGGGAAAACGGTAAGAGTACACCAAAACATATCGATAATAATTTAAGGCTAAGCAGAAATAGTACGTGCAGGTCCTCACTTTCAAGGGTGATTAATTTCTCGCGACAGGGCGCGACTGTACTGGAACGTGGACGAACCAGACGATCTTCGGCGTTTATTTATCCAAGATCGGGCACGATTTTGATCTGCCCCATAAACTCCGGCGCGATGTTATAGTCGGTTGTAAAAAGATTGTTGATTTTCTGCGATACGTATGGTCGCAGCTTGCAAAGGATGCAGTGGGAAAGTGGAAGTGAGAGATGACCCCGGCCCAGAACCATAAACGGGAACTACTATAGTGTTTTAAAACATCTAAACGAGCAAAATATATTAACGTGAATATTTCATCATTCTTATTATTGAATCATCCGTGCTTCTGGTGGTCCTATTATATGGAAACAGAATCTAAAATCTATGAATCGCAAACATCAATTATTGAATCCCTTAGATTAGTTGTTAATACGTTTATTAAACTACTGATATTTTTTTTCAAGCGGGAAATCATGTACACATGAACATAAATATAGATTTAAATCATGAAAAATAAACATTCATCCCTCCCTGGGGGAAGGGAGGAGCCAAACGTCTTACTCCCGACTGAAACGTCTTACATGGAAGGACAGTTTCTGGTGTCTGCTCTTGGGACGAAGGATGACGAAAGCAACGGCGATTTCGGGTCCGTCCGCGGTGGCTGAATGATTATTTATTCCGTACATTTAAAAATAAAACGTGCGTGAATCAAACAACAGGCGCAACCCCCACGGGGTGGCGGGTGTCGTAACGTCGCGCACATCCGATCCATCCGGACCGCGCCACAAACCCAATCGGGTGCGATTGTTTTCGCATGAAATCATCTTCATCATCCACGACGAAAGGCAAAAAAAAAACAACTAGCATATATTTGAAGAAAAATCGAAATGTTTACTCACAAACACACACGCACAGTGGAGCAGAAAACAATGGGCGCGAAAATGGTACGTGTTCTAGGAAACGATGCCTTTCTGCTGTCACTGTGCCATAAAACGCCCTCGTGCGTTGTTTTTGTGTGTGCGTGTGTGTCTATTCGTTTATTTACGATCGCTCCATCTCAATCCCACATTGGCCGCCCAGCATCAAGGTCGATGTTTTACGATCCGACAACGCCCGCCCCTCCGAAACGGCTTGTGGCTCACCGTTCCTCATCATCAGTTCGAGAGCGAAGGACAACAGCACACACACACACATGCACATACGCACACTCAACAAATGGTTGCCGAGATGAGCCAACCTGAATGACATCAGCGGCTACTAAGATGCAAAGATTGTTTACTATCAGACGACGGAGGCTGTCAAAAAATTCGACTATTTGCGTTGACACACGCGTGCGTTCGATCGAGTGTGTTTGTTGTTCGCGTTCCCGCTCGCTCGGTTCCCCTACCCGGTGGAGGTCAATTGGTCAATCGACACGCTGCAAACGGTGACATAAAGCGCCCACACTCGCATCGATCGCACTGTCACCCGGTTTCACATCTCGATCGCTCCGGCAAGCTGTCACCTACTTCGGAGCAGCAATTCATCTTTCGCAGCACAACTCGATTACAATGGGACCGTGCATTTTGTGCTCCCCCTTTTTTGGGCGAACGAGCGCCCAACCGCACGCATAAATGATAAGAAAAGCAGCACGCAAAACGCAGCCCAAGTTGACCGTATTTGGCTAAAACAATAAACAAACCAGTTTCCGGGAGAACGAGCGAGAAAGAGCTCCATTCGTCCCCGTGGCATGCTCTCATTCGGCTTGCTGCAGTGAGGGGAAGAAAGTCGAAGATGAAGATGCTGCTGCACACAACGCCGTCTTGAAAATCCGCCGGGCCGGGTGTAAGGTTAAGGACAAACTTATGCGGGCCCGCCGATGGCGATCATGCCGATGGGACAGGCGGGCACCGAATTTGCGGCCGTTTTTTTTTACTTTTGAGCCACCAAATTATCATACAATAAATTAAAGCCAACCACCGGAACGAGTTTGTTTTTTTGGTTGTTGTTCGAAGCATCGTGTATGTTTTCGTAACCCCGGTTCCCACTCGGTGCAAATGGTCGGACATGCAAATGAAGTTAGTTGTGCCCGTGGAGTAAATAGCCCGTGTGGTATTTACTTTCTTTCGGCCGCTTCGGGGTCATCTGCTTGCCGTACGCGTCATTCTACAAGGCGAACAAATAGCGCCGGACGGATTGAACCACATGGTCACCGTCGTTGGATCGCATCGATTAAATGTCAATCGAAGCTCGGCGCCTCAGGAAGGAAAGTTCCGTTAATGGTGTGCTCGAAACCTGTTGATCGATTTTCTGGGAAATTGGAGGATACGCGTCTGCACGTTGCGTAGGCCGGCGCTCGTACGGACGTGATTGAATTTTTCCAACCACGCAGGCAATTGAAGCCAATTTCAGTTGCAGCGGGAAGTAATGGTACCCGATGAAGTCCCCTATAGTCGGAGAAACAACTGGAAGGGATCGGATTTTCGGGACGATGGTCCACTAGGACTCTGCAGTGAAAGGTGGTATTTACGCGTCCCGCCACTGATAACAGACGCCATCTAACAATCAGTGCCATCCGAGGAAGCCGGCTCCCGGAGTAGTTTCTCCCTGAGGAACGCACGATAAACTCGTTTTGTTTTTTCTTTTACTTTGCACCGCATGTCCGCCTGCCCCGATGTGTCACCGTTATATCGGACTGACAGATAGATATGCGAGATGTGTATGATTTAATGGCGCCATTCACTTGCCACCAAATAAGGTATTGTACGGTGCGTCCCGAGTGTTGCAACCGGGACTACATTCTCGACGGTGGACCCCGTCCGTACTTTGGCGCGGCCCTGGAATACTGATGGAATGCTCTTCGGCGGCGAATGCTGCTTTTGAAGATCCATCCCGGACGGTCCCGTTTCCCCCCCTCCCCTCCCCCTCGCGTTGTGTTTTGAGCAGAAGGTCACGTGCACATGGCAGCCGAACCTGACCGAATGAATTATTGATGCGTGCTGCCATCGCTGGAAAGGTGAAAGATGGCGCGACTTTCAAATCAATGCACTCTCGAGCATTACATTAAGCTACTTGTTTTTCGTTTGTGGTTCGGTTTGCCGAGATAAATCACGGTTATAGTCCGTCGGAATAATGCAACAGGCTGCTCGGTGACGGTAATGTCTGAAGGCACGAACCATTGCCTTATCGGCGATCGTACTGATGTCCGATTTTGTCATCGCCGTTTGTAATGATCGTGGATACAACCGACATCAACCTTGGTCGGGATGGAGTTCTCGAAGATCTCGGAGCTGCACGGCGGGAAGCTGTCTACTGGACACGATTCTCTAGTTTCGCCCGTGAAAGCAGCCCTTCGTGACGATAAGACAATGTTCTAGCGATGCTCCAGGACGTGATTTCAAGAGTGTCTGGTAAACATGTAACCACATCTTGTAATGTAAAACCACATCTTTCGCACGCGAGACTTCCGAGTGCATTTCAACTTGCAAAATCGTCGTGACGCCGTCAAACACGACCGCCACACGATCTCGGCAGGCGTGTTGATGATGATCCCCACTCCCTCTCCCTCTCCCGCCATCGTTCTCTCCTTCAAACTTAATCGACCGTTAATGAGCCAATCGATTGACTTCGAGTAGGAGATGCGGGCGCGCGTCCGTCGTCGCACTCAAATCCGGTGTTATTTAATTTTTCGACCTCATTTTTTCACTTTTCTGTTTTTGTTCCTTCTCGCTCGCCTCCTCCTCTAGGGGGCTTTCGCTAACTGACTGAGTGTGAATGGCTGTGTTTGGATCGGTAATTAATTGAGCCGATAATTGAGTTTAAGTATCGCGGCGAAATGGTTGCGGAGGGTGTGCGAAACTCGAGATGATGATTGAAATTGATTGCCAGCTAATAGGGCGTACGGAGATCGGTTGTGATTTCCCTCCACCCCAAGGGGGAGAAAGCGCCAGCGTTCTTTGCTCCTTTGCTGTGGCAGTAATTTCCTGCGGACGAAAGGAGCAAAGCGAAGCGATTAAATCATTCTCGTGAATTACACCAATCATCCGCTCGTGTGAGTGGATAATTTAGCTTCGGTGAAAGAAAATTTGGCGTGGCCACCTTCCGGTTCCGTTTCTCAGAAAGTTGGGTAGTTTTTGCTCCAAAACAAGACTACTTTGCATTAAACTCAACAAACTGACACTACTGTGCTCGTTCAGTTTGCTGCTATCTCTTAATGTCTCACGAACTTGGTGATAGTTTGGCGGGACGGATAGTAAAAGCAACTCTCTCGAAATCTCTTTCCCACCATCGCGGAGCCACTCATAACTGTGAGTCATTCGTGGCGGTTTTAACGATGGGAAATTGCCCACAGGGAGATATGGCATCATGCATCACCCAATGACCTTTCTACGCAGGTTCCACCACCGGGCGAAGCATCACGTCATTCGAGCATTTTTCACCGCCCTAGCTTCGGGAGGAATCACTTGGCAACATTGACCTCGAGCGCGCCACTTCGCCGCTAACGATCCGGCACGCGAAACTCCAGACAGTGTGCCGACGTTCGGTCGGTATGGATTTGAATATTTTTTCCTCCTCGATGCATCGGTATTCCAACAGCCGTGTCCTTGCGGAAAGTAAAAACAGCGGAAAAATGGAAAAGAAATGCTGGAATGGAATGGCCAGGACGTGGGCCGTAATGAAATTATTATGAGCCATGCAACACACCATGCGCAGGGAAGATCCCAGAGGAGGTAGAACACACGCCCCGAGGACAAGGTCGTTTCGCTTAGTTTAATTGGTACCGGCCGGGGCGCTCTTCCCTCACCTCGCAGCTGATGGGGCGTCCGGTTGCATGTTGGGTGAATTTTAATTTCCTTTCTGCATGGCACGATGCCAATGCTAGCCATGCTAGGTGATGATGATGATGTCATCAACCATCGCCGCTGGTTGAATTTACTCATCAGATAGATTTTTATCTACTGCAAACCCGCGAGTAGCGTGTTTTTTGTTGTTGTTCTTTCCCCTGTTCTGTTGTTGCCCATATGACAGAAGCACAAACACGCCGCGCTTCCCCGCCTACTTTGACAGTAAGTGTAAAATGCGGTTGTAAACAATGCCGTTTGACGTTTCGCGGCTAGTGTAGTGGAGCATGCCACACGTCATGTGGTTATTGTTACTACACGTTGAAGATCAATATTTTCACTAGCTGCTGCGAAAGGAACTTACGTACTTCCTTTGACGTGTGGGTTTAAAATAAAAAAATAAAAAAAACGATGACGATGACGTGTGCTTCCATGGAACTATTCATAGCAGCGCAAGAAGGTCCCAGAGCAGGATTACCTTCGATGTGAAATATGTGCCCGTGTGGGACGCATCCCTCGTTTGCCTATGGGCGCAGCTGTCAAATAACATTCCATATTTAGTCACTAGCTCCACAAAAGACATTCCCAGCTAGGGGATGGGTTCGTTCCCGCGTATCAAAGCAGCTCAATTAATGTGCGCGCCCGCACTTCGGTACACTCGTCCATAGAAACACGATAGTCGTCGACTCGCTCGCGCCGTCCAAAAACGGAGTTGCGGTGATGGTCCGAACCTTCCGGGATCACCCTTTCTGATTTGCTTTGCCAGCGTGTGTAATTGATCGAAACAATTAACAACAATTTCGTTAATTGGCTACATATAAGTCACAGTCGAAGAACGTGCACAACCCCGAACCCGGCAGCCAGTCGAAATCAGACTCGGAAAGCAACCGGAGACATAAACACAACAAACAAGTCGCGTGCACCGGAACACGGGAAGGCGAGCATCGGAGATGAGGCGTGTAAAAAAGCCACTGAATAATGCAACGAACGCCGGTTGCCGGTCGGTTTGTCCGAGGGAACATGTGCTCGTTGTGCCGGAAGTACGTGAGGAACGGTGGCGATTGTTTACGATACGGTTAAGTTAAACATCATAACTCGCTCGCCGGGCTTCAACAGGGTTTAAAGACGCGCCCATTCAAAGACTGGAAGCGAAACAGGCGTCTAGAATGTCCGAAAAATGAGCCTCCCATAAACCCACCGCGCCCAATCTTAACCGTTCCGGCGTTCGGAGATAAACAATCAATCCGGAAAATGCGGGAAGAATTTGAAGGAATGGGTGGGAAGTGACCAGCTTCCTTTCGCCAAGAGCGCTTTAGGGCTTTAGGACAGATTTGTCACCAAGTAAGTAAGAGTTGTACCAATGCCATGACAAAGAAAAGAAAGAAAAAAAAACACCAGCTGTCGGTGGATGCTTTTCAATCGGTTCTTGACGCATGGTGAGCATGGAAGCTGCGGGAAGAGCAGGAAAATTAGGTCATCCACCAGTAAGGATGACGCCATTCGGCCCTCCCCATGTACTGGGAGCAGCTAGTGAATCTGCGCGTGGAAAGGATACGGAATGTCAAGCTTTCTTTCTCTCTCTCTCCGTCCACCGGATGGGGATGGTTTTTCTTGTCTATTTTCATCCGAATAGACAAAGCACAACACTCTCGCAGCATAGTTCAGTCGAAGACCGATTCCGAAGGTCATAGCGTGGTGCCCCAATGTGATGGTGTTCGTTAACTGCACACGCGCTTTCAACACAGTTCATAGTGTAAATACAGTAGCAATGGATGTTGTTTTTTTGTTGACAATTTAGAAACCAAACAATCAATTCAAGCGTTGAACGCCAAGATGCGGATTTTAAGAACAGAATAGTAAATCTATGAAAATTCATTTCTAGTGTTTCATGCACTTTTAATCCATTGAATTTTCGTACAAATAAAACTTTATCATTTTTAAAATGACTCTTAAGATTCCGAGAAATAGCAAAAAAAAAAGATTAATTGGTGATTTTCTCAACAACAATATTGATAAAAAATCAACTAACCTCTTAAAATTAGTATGTGTTGTGTCACCGAATGCAATGGTTGCTGAGGACGGTGTTACTAGCTTATAGTTCCATCACTGACTGTAGCTGACACACACGGTTCGACACTGCCAGTTAAAGTTCGATAGTTTCACGTTCGCCTATCGTGCCACTGTCGATATTTGTTGTGTGCTAAATTTGTATCTCCACTCTTCGTGCTATAAAAAAAACCGAAGACAATAACACTCGCTCCTCACACACGCTGTCATATTTGCCACAGCTGTTGGGCGTTAATTTATACTAACCTCTTCGAGATGGTGGTGGTATTAGTGCGATGGAGTGAGATGACTAATCGCTGCCGAAGCCGTGTGATAGCCAGTGGACCGGGTGAAGTTCATATGATCGGGCGATTTGCATTAATAAACAATTCCCAATGCGTGGGTTGCACTGGTGAGCAATTCTGCATCCATTTAGACCCTTCCCTGGCGAAGGTGACGGTGTGCCGACCTTAACGTGAGGCGGTGACAGCTGACGCAACGAAGGCACTGAAACGTGCCCGGCGCAGGAATGACGTTTAGGTGTTTTGATTCCGGCCCGGGCGTGTGTTAATGTGTGCGCTTTTTGGCGATCAGAAGATGATCGGAAAGATAAGCGGCACGACCCGTAACATGACCCACGATTGAGGGCGATGGGTTGATAATTTTTTAATAAGCCAACTGTCATGTCAATGTGACGCGCGCAGTGTATCGGTTTCCCGCGCCATTTGTCCCGTGCTAAATGGCCGCTCCGCTGGACGCGCTCAGGCGTGGCGAGTTATCAAGCGACACGATCTCGTAAGGTCGTGCTCGAGGCGGGACGTAACGTTTCACCAATTAACCGAAGCAGGCGAAATGAGCTAGAACCTCGCAGTGATCCAGCACTAAAGAAGGGGGCCATGTTAATCGTCTAACGAATGAAGTGCTCGCGATACCTTTTTCGCTAATCAATTATCCGAAGCTTCCTTAAATTCGGAAAAAACAAAAAAAAAACTCTCAACAGTGCGATGGTTTCATTTTAATCGGCGAAATGTTCCTTTCACCTTAATGTTTATTTGATCACGTGACCTGTCCAACCGCGCGGGGTACCATCATTTACCGGCTCCGAGAGCTCGACGGACGACGCGAAGTCGTCACCGTCCAGACACGTCCCAGAACACCATGCGAACCAACATGGCGAAACAGGGCAACTAGCAGTGGTAACAAAAAAAAAACAAAGTAACAACACAACCCGAAACACAAACCTCCCCAAAAACCCAACTGGAATGCTCGTAAATCATGCGCCGTGCCGTGTGGTAACCACCGCGGCGGGAGTTAGGCCGGGCGCGGGGGAGTTCAGCACAAACTGTGCGCGGACCCCAAAAGCGCACATCATACATATTCGGTCGGTTTTTTTTCAGGTTCACTGTCATAAAGTGTGGAATTGGGCCGGTAGGCAGGGGCGTCCGGAAGCTCAAGGGCTGTTGTTGGCTTTCTCTTCGGTTGTCTTCTTATTGTTGGACGAGGGTTACGGTCGCGCGGGACACACCCTTCACGGAAAAAAACGGATTAAATGATGCTATCTGACTGAGCATTACTATTGTTGGCGTGTTGCCTGGAGCTGGTAGAAAACTTCCCGAGACACGCATGAGTCTGCACAACCGACGAAGGGGCGATCGAAGTTGTGGACTTGTGGAGCGTTTATCGGACAGTTTGCAGCAGGGCCGCGATAGTGTCGTATTCCAAGCCTGGCTGCCCTGCTGAAAGTGGGTGGTTAATCTGATTGAAGCAATCGCTGAAAGCTTCAAAAGAGGAAGAAAAAAAAACCACTCGAGCTGCGAAGAGGGACTGCGGGGAAACAAATCGTAATTGAAAAGTTACGCTAACGGAGTTCATCCCGAAGCTGTTAAGGTAATTAGTATGTTGTGGGGCTCACACGCACACACAGAGCTGGATGATCGTAGGGTGGATTGTTATGTGCCTCCAAAATCAGCCTTATGCTTGAAAACCGCCCCCTCCCCACCGCACCATGATCACGCGTGGCGTGTACGGTTCTGAAGCGGAGCGTAGGGCAGCGAAGTGAAACGACGTCCCACAATTCTTACCCACCGGCTTAGCGCGGGTGTCAAAGCATTGCGTTTGGTGAAGGAATTAATTACCGTTCGCACCCTCCGATGGCGTCAACGCGAGGGGAGACGAAAACGACGACGACGGTTGCATTCTCTCTGCATAATGTGCATAATTTTCGAAGTCGCGCAGGCGGTTGAAGGTGTGCTAAGGTCAGTGCACTGAGTCATGGAAGCATAAACGGTGACTGATGCGATCGGCGTGGGCGTCCGGATGTGGGCAGTTTATCACGCATGTTGGGCTTCGGTTACTGCATCGTTTTGTCTACTAGCGAGCGGTCGAGATCTTAACTCCGAAGTGTTCCATCGCACAGCATGCGGTTTGTTTGATTGTTTTAGCAAGCAAATGTCTCTAGCAAACACGAATGTGCCAATGAATGTGCCGGTGTGCTTGCTTTTCCAATTGGACGTTAGATACACGTTTGTTGTACTTTGAAATTACGAGTACGTGAGAGTGTTGCTTTTGGACTTGTGCAGGTTTGGAGATGCTTTTGGTTAGGGACAAGTGAAGCTTTCGGTAGGAATACTGCGCAGTAACTATACTGTCCATCCTGGTCCTAGAGAATAGCTATCGAGAACAGACATCGATAAGACCTAGCTTACAAATTGTGGAAAAAGAGTCTCCAGAAGAGAACTTTATAGATATAGTAATAGATATATTTTGGTATAAACCTGTAGAACTAGAAGGCTTACTAGACTTCATATTAGGAGTCGCAAAACGAAATCAAATTTCGCCAACTAAACACAAACAGTTTAAAAAAGACCCAAAAACAAGGGAAAGATCAATGTAGATGGAATCACCTATTAAATCTTGCCCTTTACAGACTTAGCAGTGATCTTTGACCCCTCCAATCGCTTGCTTTAACGTTCCGCGAGTCATTGCGGAGTTGGTTTATTCAAGTTAAAGGTTTTTTTTTCTTCCTAAAGTCTCCGTACTTCATGGAGCATAACATATTTAAAAATGTAAATCATAACTCCTAGCAGAATGCATCACTTGTTAGTAATTTTTTCGTTTAACTGCTAACCCTCCAGCACTATAGAGAATGTGTGATGTTCTGGAACCTGTCTCCAATCAAAACATTTGCGCGATGGCAAACGAAACGAACCGAATTGTGGTACGCCTTCAGAAAGATCATCTTCAAACGCGTCTGACGCGTCTGCAACTCAACCATTCGCTCGGAAATGCCTGCGGGGACACATTCAGCCGTCTCATGCCATCGCCCACACCTTCATTTTGCCCAATTCAGTTGTCCGTTGAGTCGAAAGTCCGTGAGCTGACCTCTTCCCAACCCGCTCGCTCGGTCGCTCGGTTGTCATAAGGCGTATGATAAAAAATGTACGAAGCAGTCAAGACAGTTTTGCACAATTCGCAATGAATCTTGGGCATTTCTGGCCATGCGTTCCATTCCCAAGCGGAAGAGTAAATTTGCCGCACAAAAGCCTCCTGCCTAAGTGATGCTGAATGGGGAGCTGAATTCTTTGTGCGCGTTGAACGCGAGATCATTTAATTGCGAACGGTTCTGCACGCGACCCGTTTCGCTAGTGTCGTTTCGGGATTGACAAACGCATAGTCCATGCCATCAAGTGTAGGATGACCGAGGACGAACTGGGCCACCATCGTCCGTTGGATGGTGGAGTGATTGGCAAACAAAGTGGCGGGAATGATTGTATGGCTTTCCAACCCAGAGAGCAACCGGACCGGTTCCGCTTAGCCACACGCGTGAATGGTTCATTAATAATCTCACTTCAACGCTCGGTACCTCGTCCAGATCTCCAACGCCCCGTCCAGCGGCCTCCCATCCAAAAGATCTTGAAACACCTTTTGCCCGTGAGTCAACGCGCACAAAGTTGCGCCTTCGCTTACATACCTATGTGTCGCTTTGCCGTCTGTTAGGATCGAGTAGGACCTTCTCGGTTTAGTCTCAAAGTCTCGTACTTGGGATGTGGACGTAGTGTGGACGTATATTAATTTGAATTTTATTCAAATTCCACGCAACGCTCTCGAATCTCGGACATAAACAACTATGACCTCCAAAAGACACAGCTGACTTGTTCGGGCTATCGGTAGCACTATCAGCTAGGAACGTATAAACGCGTCGTCCGCGAACGTCCGTCAAACATGCAGACATCCCGCACTATTAATCATCATTGCGGGCGAAAGGCTGGCATTATCTGCCCGGTTCGGGGTTTAGTAAACGAGATAATTGAGTTTTGTTCGCCATGTTTTAACCATCTGATAAACGTGCCTAATCTATTAATGAATTTGGCTGGCAGAACCCGTTCCAATCCCACCCAAGTAGGCCCCCGCGAAGAGGGTTGAGGTCTACAAAACATCGCACAAAGACCGCGCAGCATCGTCCTCGTGTTCATCTCCAGTTATCAGCGGTGAATTGTTTATTGTGGCACGCTCGTGGCCGGCTCCAATCCGTCTTTTGTTCGATCGGAACATTATCGCCCGCCGACTCGGCCGACTCGGCGGGCGTTTCAATGAAAGCAGATTCTGACAGAACGCCTCGGTTTATATAATATTCGATAACCTTTCCACCCATTGCGTGTACGCGTGTGGCGAGTTCACTTCCGTACCGTCTTGGACTATTTTGTTGGATGCTCGTCGTGAAGATCTTACTGATCTTATGATTGGTAGCACAAATTAGTTCGTAGCGTTAGTACATCAGACGTTACAACTTTTTTTTAAATTGGAATTTTAGGAATGTGAAGCTAGCAGCTAAGATGGGGGAAGCCAAATGCTTCTGGTCAGAAGATCGCGTTTTTGATAGGAATTTGGTAGGAACAACCAGGGTGTTGTTCATTGTGAGCTTTGAGTTAAAGCTTAATTTTTAACGCTTGAATAAGTCACGAGCAAAAATGTCAAATTTAAAATTTAAAATGCTACGCACTTTTTTGTGCCCCTAATGCTTGGTGCACCCCGCGAAGACCATTCTGACGTGCTTAATTATGCTACTCATAATCTCACCTAGCGGGCCGATCCCGAAGCAGGCGACGATGGTATCATAAAAAAGCAAGAAACACTGCGCAAACGGTGCAGTGCAATGAAGACGGAGCCCGCGTCATTTCCTATGAACCGCCCGCTCACGGATCGAAGCGTCGGTGGTTGGGGCTAGCCCACACTTCCTATTTATAATTCTGCAGCACGTTGCTGTTGGGTTCAATTTCACATACATACAAAAAAAATCGACAATCCTTCCCTGTTGTTAGTACGGCGATCGATGCAATTGCGATGTTGTGTTTCTAGCGCTGCCCTACCCGCCGACTCATTCACGCCGCAAAGGAACGATCCGTGTGATGTATGGGGACGACCCAAGCAGGCGATAACGTGTGTTTGTGTCGTTTTTTTTTCTCTCTTCCTCCTGTGGCTCACTGTTATGCTTATGCCGTGCACCCTCCCCCCGGTTTTACGATCAAGTTTTGTGTGCCAATCGGTCGGCGAACGTGTCTTAAAATAAAATCCCAAACGGTACCGATCGTCTCCGACCGACCAGCCTGTTGGCACATGAGCATCCGATGACCGAACAGCCATCATCGATGACATCATGGTTGCCCGTTGTGATGATGCATTGAATCATACTTGATCTTGGAACGCAGAAGAAGGCTATGCTTTCGAAAAACGCTAGGAATGGGTCTGCGTTATGAGATCGTTGGATCGTTGGATCACTTTAACGTGCTGTCATTTCGTGGGAATTAAGTGGGAACCAATTTCCTGGAGTGCCCATCCTGGAGCTAGATACCGAAAAACGCAGCAACGCGGCTGCGATGATTTATAGCTGAACCTTTGCGCGAACCCACCACCAGAATGCGCATTTCGCACAGTTGGCGACTGGCCTTCGCCTGTTTTGAGATTTTTTTATTTGGGCTTTTGGGAAGTTTAAGTCATAAACTCGGATAGCTCTTAAGGTTATACCGACCAAGCTGTGTTGCTTCGAGGAAGGTTTTGGGACAGTTTCTCCGCTGTCGGATCTTATTTATGTCCACTTCGCTCCATTATCGTACGCCGCAACGGCAGCGCACGGCATTTTTAATGCTCCATTTTAAACTATTTTTGGTGAGTTACCGGTCGGCGAGGTTGGCGTGAAGAATGTTTAGAGGGCATTTGCGGATGGCAAATTAAAATACTTTTAGGTTAGGTTTCGGCGGCTCGCCTGTTCGGTAAGAATCGAAGACTTTAAAATTAAAGACTCCCCGGGCATGCATGCGGTGGTAACTCCATAAATGAGTCCCACTACCTCCCCAGTTCCGGCGCACGGATGCATCGAAAAC
>JXXA01003805.1:0-15811 GCA_000956255.1 Anopheles punctulatus | reverse complement strand
CGCTTGATTCTATTGTTATATTAAACATACGTTAGCTATTGAAATTTAATTTGCTGACTTTAATTTTACTAGAAATAAAACTTAAAGAGACCACACTATGTTATACATCGTGATGTTATTTAATTACTCGATTCGTTTACTGGTTTAAGGTGCTGCTCCTCGCAAAGATGGAAACTAAAATTAATTTTTAGGTCCACACGTTGGTTATAAGTTGATGAAAGTATGGACTGGGTTGGTCGATTTTCGTCGTGAAATTATTATAAAAACAGTTACTTAACAATTTAAGAATGATCTACTTTCTTTTTCTCAAAATCAATATGATCGATTGGAAATCTTAGATTTTATTGATGATAACAATAACAATTACGATGTTTTAAATAAACATACCATGAGTCAATACCCTCTCCTTTGTTGGTAAGTCTTATTTAGTACCTTGCCCACCGGTGTGGTTAAGATGCTTTGAAAAACTGTTTGGTCACAAAACCAACGTAACTTTTTCATCTTTTGTTTTCTGTCATTGTTTTTTTTTCTCATTGGTTGCCTTTGGATTTGAGACTAAGGAAAATATATTTTGAGCATATCCTCATGGTAGTAGTGCGCTACGTTGCAGAGACTTAAGTTTGCGTTAGTTCCAAGCAAAACTGCGTTAGCTCCAAGCCAGAAATCAATACAAAGCCAATACTTCATTCCGAGGACGGGCTCTTCGAAAGTTAAATCGGAATTGGAGAAAGCGTTTCGTTGCCGATGGAGGCGCCCAGTACCTACAAGGACATTCTAATTCGTGTCCGGTCTTTTCGGAGTGCAATTGGGAAACGATGTCCAGCGTGATGATTAATGCTTTCGGTATGCCGGCGCCAGTTTTAGCTGTGCCAAAAGTGTTTCGCTCTGTGCCGGATTAGCTTGCCGGGGGTGAAAGGAAACGGAAAGCGGAACGCTGCACAATCCCGGATTAAGATGTGATAAATTAAACCGGCAGCTAAGGTTCGGCAGTGAGTGAAGGCGGTGAGTATCAAAAAAAAAAAAGAGCAAAAGCACGAGCGAACGAGTAAATTGGCCGCCCGTATCCTGCGCCACCGACCGTGTCGGAGTGTAATTATATCACCCGGATTCATGGATTCCGTTGGATTTTATACAAATAAATGTATTTTTCCAACTTCGCGGTAAGCCACCGACCGCACCCGTGCTGCTGCGTGTTTGTGTGTTTACTTAGCCACGAAATGCACATCGAAATGCATTCCTGCGAAACCGAATGGAGCCCGTGCGGGCGGTAATAGATTATTTCGAAACTTTCTCCACACCATATGGACCGGAGATTGGGGAACCGGTTACAGCAAGGGCTATAAAAATTGGCCAAATAGTGAAAGAGACGGGAGGCGAATTTTTCGTTCAGTATTCGGCTGCTCGTTCCCGTGCAGCCCAGCCAAACTGCAGCCCGGTAGCGCTTGATTATGTAGCGCTTGATTATGTAGCGCTTTCTTCATAGGACGGCGACGGCTAGCTCCTCACCGTGTGGCGAAAGCAGAGCCACCGGTGTAGAAGGATGGAAAGTTTTCAGCGTCAATTTTCTAAGTAATTCAATTTAAACTTTTCTCTTAAAAATATTTAAGACAGACGCGCGGCAATGGGAACCGATGGTCGTGTGTATAAGAAGCTGAACCATGTAACCACCCGCGCTTCCGTGCCTTTGTGCGAACTGCATTCTGCTACCTACTGAGATGGGGGTGAAAAAGAGGAGTAAAATGAAAAACTAACCCAAAAAAAAAAGAAGATAGAATTACCCCACACCGGGAACGACGAGTGTGGAGTTCTGCATTCCGTTCCGTATCGGTGCATTCCGTCGTTCACATGCGCAGCTGCAAAATGCAAGCGCATTCTTGGAGGTGCTGTTTCCGGTTTTACTTCCGCTCCTTTTCCTCTTCTTCGCGATACTCACGGCCAATTTTCAATCTCAGTGCTATCAACACTATCGCGAGCTGCAAATGAGAACGGTTCCTGGTAACGCAGGGTGTTTTCTGCACTTTGCCCTTAAAGATGCTTTCCTAAAGAAGCTTACCAACCTCACCTGTACGCTTCAGATTCACATACACACTCACACACAAATACACCCCTTAACGGGTTCACCACTCCGTTTTCTCCGAGTAGAGAAAACTCCCACCGCGACATTTGAACTGAGCATTTCGATAATTAAATATTTCTTTCCAGTATATTATGTTTCGCGTGCCGTCACGAACCGAATTTAAGTTCACTCTTCGAATGCAAATTGAACACATACACACACATACAGATGCACCGATCTTGAATGTGCAGCCGGTAATGAAAAAGCGTCTTATACGGCGTTGGAAGCAAGGGATAAGTTTTCTCATAAAATTTAAACTATACCGCAGGGACGAAAGACGGCATTTCAGGCGAATAGTAGGGTTAAATTGAGTTGCCGTTGTTTTGGGGTTTGAGCATCGCAACGGATCGAATTCAATATTATAAATTTTTGTCGCAATTGACTGG
The DNA here is from genome assembly GCA_000956255.1 of Anopheles punctulatus. Classification (NCBI taxonomy): domain Eukaryota; kingdom Metazoa; phylum Arthropoda; class Insecta; order Diptera; family Culicidae; genus Anopheles; species Anopheles punctulatus. The sequence goes on along the minus strand of JXXA01003805.1, from coordinate 13,309 downwards.
TACAATTTTATGTACATCTGTGTCTTGAATTTATATCTTTTCGTTATGAGAACTTTTTTTCACACACACTGGCCAAGAGCCTAAAGTCTGTAACGCGTAATTGCAAAATTAACAGAAGTTTGCAACTGTTTAAAAAATATTCAGAAAACAATAAGAAAAACAAATGTACTCGTTAAAAGGCGTAGATGGCCAGCTGGGCAAAAAATAAAAATATAAAAGAGATTATGAGTTTCTGCTTAGATTCAATCACAGCTTATATTAGTTTTTTTTCCCATTGCATGGACTATTACGAACTAGTTTTCGAGGCAGAATCGCTAGTATTTTCTCAGAAACGAGCATTTATACAGGAAACGTCATGCACTGTTTCCCATTATTACGTATCTGGATCGAATATTGGTTTCAAGGAAACCGGTATTACATTAAATATAGTTTTCTGAAAAACTTCAACAAGCCTTCATGGGCATTGTTGAACGCTGCATCAACTGTTGCCTGTATCGTTGCGCCACGGTCTAATCTTTTCTGCGTACTCGCTAAACTTTCTCTCGGAATAAAATCCCATTATTGCGTTGAACATTGAACGGTGCAGCTATGCAAGCCAACACTTGGAGAACCTCAGACACACAAGCAAACGTACGCATAGACGGTGCGCGGTCAAATAGCAAAGGATTGTGGTTTGCGTGTCTGCAAACGTGCACGTGATGAAGCAACACAAAACGACGGTACGATCGTGCCGGTAAAGCCATCGGATCTCCCACCCAGCCGGGAGGTGCGAGTTTCGGTTTCATGTTTATAATGTTCCTCGTTCTGCTGCGTCGCTCCGAAAACGCTCCCGTCGAGTTCCACACGAAAAACGACGCATCCGTTTTGCACTAGAAATGGGAGCTTAATGCATATTAGACGCCAAAGTTTTTCACACCTTCTCCCGCGGATCCACGGTACCCGCTACCGTCTTGCTGGGTGTTTTTTTTTGAAGCAACAACTCGAAGCAGAACAACAACATCTTTCCTCGAAATACAACCAACCCGTCCTAGCCCGTGCGATTTGCTCATTCTTGACGCTGGCAGTGAAACGGAGGAGAGAGCATAAACATTTGCCATACGTGCCACACTGCTTACGTGTGACTGTGTGTGGGGAGTGAAAAATCATACCATACCGTTGTGGTATCAAATCTGTGGTACCGGAGATGCCCGGGCTTTCGGCAGGATGCCGTTCCTTTGCTTCATCTCCACTGCGCCTTGTCTTCCACCCGATGACTCTTCGCCGACGAAGTGGCAAACAAATATCGTGGAGAAAGTTGTCGGTAATTGAGTGCGAAAATTCCTCCAAACGGTATGTTTATTTGTCTTGCGCTATGTGTCTATGTGCAGAACCACCCCGTCGTCTGGATGGCATGGAGATAGAGTGCACATGTGCGTGTGAACGAAGGCTGGAGAGCTTTTGCAGGAACTCGTTTCCCGAGATCGCTTCCGGTGGAAAGTTTTTCTGCTGCATGTATCGATTGCGCGTAGGGAAAGGAAAGGTACGGGGGAAGATGAGGGCCATTACGGGTACCTATTTCGAGCATAGAAGGCTCACTTTCGAACGAGAATCTGATCCAGATTCCTATTCCAATTCCTATCACGCATGGGAAGCTTTGCGAGGTGGCCCATTTGCTTGTTTTAAGAGGTTTTATTTCGCAACAAACCAAGCGCCCGACACCCGAATGATACGTTCGAAGGAAGTGGAACAAATCGTTCAAGTGCGATGGCATTTATTTAATTTTGTTCTTACGTTAAGTAGCTTAGGAGAGCGTTTGAGTGATTGTTAAAAATGCCTAACAATAGAAATGTTATCCATGAGATGCCATGTTTAGATGCCATTCAATTCTAATAGATTCTTCAATAAAATCTGATTCTAGCAAAAGAATCCAATCCTCTGAGTTGTATGCTATTTTAGAAAACAAGATTCCTGTTGGCCTTGTCAGGAAAGCAAGTCTTGAATAAATTAATATTGAAAAGCAAGCTTGGTTTTCAAGAAGCATTACAAAAATTCAGAAATGAATATGATTACAAAACTTTAAATTTAGCCCTGAGCTAGAATTTTTTTAAATATTTTTTCATGACATAAAAAAAACTCAAACTATATTATGATCCATTTTAAAACTGGCAGCATGTTATGTGTTCTTGGTAATATTGTAGTCATTACAGGAACGATTTATATGAGTGAAGTGCCAAATTTTACATTATTGTTGGACTTTATTTACAGATTGGAGATTTATAGGGTGTGTATGGTTCTTCCCATCAGGTAGGGTTTGATGTTGCACATATAAATAATGAGTATAAGTGATAAGTAACAAATTGTTTAAGATATTAATAACGAACTAATACAGGTACCAAAAATTAAACAACTTTCATATTTTTTTAACTAGAAAAAAAAGTGTGTAACATATATCATTGTTTTCCACTATGATAGAATGTATAAAATAAATCACATAAAAACACATGCAAAGGTCGTTTCGTTACTCGCCAGCGAGCCACTTGCTGGGAGGAAAATATCCAGAAGGGATGTTGATAAAAATTCTGTCGTGAAAATATCGGCCTTGATACCACTATATCGCCGTACAGATCACTGACATAGCAAAATAGTGTCGTTATGTAAAATATATGCAATAAAAGAAACTTGGAGAAGCTTCAAAACTATACCTAAATAACCGCGGTTCGTCTAAGCAATTGCTCAAGATATTGGCTGAAGCTGTGTCCACCGGGAAATGGTTGCTCGGGATCAACTCGGTTGAAATCAATCAATCATTGCCTTGCTAACGGTTACACGAGCTTTCCAGGGTTATAGCAACTGACCAGCTGCATCGCGTGGGATATAAACTAAAATGACACGGATTACTGAACCGCGCACCTGGCCCAAACTAAACGCACGATCGGGAACGATAAACTTATAATTGAAAGTGGAACGTGTCGCTGCACCAAAGTCCGAAGCACTATCTCTAGTTGATGGTGGTGCATTTCGCGTTGCATTTGTTGAGTATGTGTGTGTGTATTTTATTGCAGTTTGAAAACGATGAGAAATTGTTTGTGTGCAACTGTGTGGCAAGGTGCCCGGCGCCCTGCGTTGAGGTTATTTTCCAAACGACCGACCATTTGACCGGTAAGAGGGACAATCGAAGGATTACTTCGTTAAGGCACCCAGCACGGCTGATCGTGTAGTGTTTTGCTCTTCTTGCTTTGCTGTAAAACCTGTTGTAAATCCCACTTTTAAAACCACTTCCAAGAAAACCGTCCAAGTGGGGCTTCCGGATCTCTTCCCTCGCAGCTTGTAAAAGGTTCGAAACGGGGGACATCTTCTTGTTCGGGTTGTGGTGGTGCGTTTGCGAAACGATCGCTCCACGAGCGGTTGCTTAACTTGATAAACAAGATAAAAGTATAAACCTCTAAATAAGCTTTATAAATTAAACTTCCTTAATTTGAGGACAGGCCCGGCGGGCTTACGTTCACGGGTGGCTGCGCTCGGGCTGCTCTTTAACGGGGTGCAGGGTTGCGAAAAGAAACGAAGCCTTTGGATGGGTAGAAAGTATACGAGTGTGCACATGCCTGTTGTTTCGTTCTTTTTTCTCTCTTTTGCCTCGTATATGCTCTCCTTTGGCAGCTCATCGTCGCAGCACCGTTTGCTTTCGAGCCAATTTCTGCTTCTCGAAATCGGAATACGACGTCTTTCTACGGGCAATGCTCGTCTTTTCAGTCGCAAAACTCTCAGCCTGGCAGCAGCAGCGACTAAAGTAGCTTGATAATGACCGGGAAGCAGATATTTGGAATGCTTACGTACCGGCTTTCTTTATGAAGCGGCCGGAGCGCTGTTACACGTAATAAGATCGGCTGTTTCTTTCTGCACGGTACGCTAAGCAAAATGGTTGGTAGTAAGTAAAGCGCGACCCAAGCCAAAAAGGGCAAAATAACATTCTGTCTTTGCATCCGGGAAAGGTTACGTAATGTCGCGCGTACTGCAATTTGTAAGTTGGTACATAAGTCAAGTGAAATGTGGCCGTATTATATGACGCCGGTACTACTGCTGCTGGAAGAGCTTTCAAGAGGAAAATTCTTATCACATGCTCATTGTTTTGGCGTGGAAACAATCTTGCAGCGTCGTGTTATCATTTAATTGAGTTGGATGAAGTGAAATCTTTTTTCGTGTGCACATATTTGTTCGCTACCTTGCCTGGGGAGCAGTTTATGATAATTTAAAGATGTGTTTCATCGTAAGGTTGTTTCTTTTTATACAAGGATATTTAAAAAAATACAATGTTATTTAATTATAAATGCAAACAAATTCAAAGTACCCGAACCATTTATATCAAAGCAGCAGGCACATTATTAGACAGGCATAAACATGTACTTTTGAAAAAAGAGATTGTTTGGGTAACTATCGGAATACTTTTATATAATTTAGCGCTACGATGATAGACTTACTTGTTTTGTGATAAGTATTTTTGCAGTATCATTTGTATCCACACCAGTTTTCTGAACCCACATTCTGAAGGCTCTTGTGCATTGATGCAATTATCTTTTGCTAGGTTAAATTATTGTTGGTATTTCCACACCTCTTACCAACAATAATTTTGTATTTGAGGTGTCACCTCAATTTTCCTCCCTCATACAACAGGAAAAATGATAAAAATGAGTCTAAACTGATAACAAATAAAAAAAAAAGTTTGTTGATGATTCAATTTAGCTAAATGAAACGACAATTTTCGAAATGACAGAAGTAGAAAAACGTAAAATTAACAAGTATGTATAAGTTTACTTCAATAGGTTTGTCAAGCCAGACAAAAACTAGTACTTTTACCATAGCATGTCTGACCTGAAGTTGAAACTCAAGAGAAATTTAAATCAAATTGTAGTAAGGTTGAATTATTAATTTTAAAACTTGTTAACTATGTTGCGCTGTACTATATGTTGAATTTGAAACCATAATTCAATGGCATGAGTTCATTGAAATTATATGGTTATTTTAGCATTATAAGTTATTCAAATTATTTCAACGAAATTACTCGATTTGTATTGATCAAATAACGAGAGCGTGCATTTCAAGTTTTTTACGCTCGACCGCACCTCAACGCAGCCTCAATCTCCCAAGCGCCAAGTTTTGGAAAAGTTTGTCTCGAGTGAGTAATTCATTTCAAAAACTGAAACTACCTTTGATCGATAAGTACGATTAGAGCCGGTGCTTGCAAATTTATTTACGACTCGATCGTTCTTTCATACTCTGCCCAATACTGGCGATTGCGTACGCAACCGGACGGGCGGAAAATCGTCATCGTGAACCGTTTTGGGCAAGGAGGACATATTTGTTTGAAGTAAGCTATGCGAATGAAAAGGCCAGGAAGCGCAAGTGGCCCTGACTGGACACGTGCTAGCACTGGACCACTGCTGGATTTGTTACACAGCATCGTTCACAAATTTCCCTCTCACTTGATGCTCTAGAAACGCAAAGTTTTGGATCTTTGCCGAAAGTTGTATTTGATGTTTATTCGCCTGGTTGCGCACTTGGCTGGGGCTGGGGGGCTTCGGGCTAACGATTCATAGACCAAATATTAATAAATTTCTTCACGAAAATGTAAACACCGCACCCGCCTTGCGACGTTTACTCGTCGAATGACTTCAGTTCAATCGTAAAATTTGCCGTACGGACTGCTCACAAAAACCGCACTGGCTGTTGGCTTGCGTCCAGAATTCGGTAAGTGCGGTTTCTGTTTGTTTTGTTTTCTTTTCATATTGCTCTCGTGCTTGAATTGGAATGAATTGTGCCAGTTGGTGCAGTAGTTAGGTAGAGAAAGTGCATCGTTGGCCGTATCAAATAGGACGAGTGGAAGGAGAAGCTTTATTAAACGACATACTCGGCGTGTTGCACTCTTACGAGGAATGATGCCGATTGCTTGAGAAGGATAACATGGCATTAAACGGTGCAAAAGAGTAGAAAAGCAATAATTATTAAATTGGTCCTATGATAACAATGAAGCAAAACAAAATAAAGATATGAAAAACCTTTTTCGACATTAATTTGTCATAAAATCTGAGATAAATTAAAGTCGTAATTTTGAGCGTTGTTTTATTGCTCATATAGATATATACATGTAGATTACATGAAAGGAAAATTGAAAAACAGTAGATGTTTGTATAACCAACATGTTGTGTATGGTAATATTGAATGAAACGATTTTAATAATAGGTAAATCGATCTTTGATAAAAAGATTAATAAAAGTTTAATAATGATAAATACGCCCAACCGTAGGCAAAAAAAAATGTAATCGAAGATCACTTGGTGCAAGAATTATTACGTGATAAAGTTAATAAGAACTCATTATATGTTTACTTCCCTAAAAATACTCCATCCGCATACACATGTTTCCAACTTTAGTTTTAACAATTCACAAAATCAAAGATGTTTTTCATAACAGTGCCCAGAACGAAATAATAACGTATGCAGAGACCGAAGTTTAGTCAAAATTGATGGTAATAAAAATGAATTTGTCTTAAGAAAATCGGATTGATCTTAAAGAATGAAGATTTATCGTTGTTCCCAGCAAAACGACCAACGCGTCCAAAAGGATTATATTGACATTTCTGTTTAAAATATATCGTACAAATAATGTGGAATTATGTTGCCAGTAGAAAACGTTCAATTTGTTTAGCTTTATTGAATTCGATTGTTTCTCTGCCGCTAAGCTCTCGAAGATTGTCTCTCAGCGAGGTTTGTGTCAAATTTCAATGCTCCACTATCTTCTCCAGCACTTAGATGCGCACCGAGTGCAATGCAATTCCTGTAATTGAGTCTCATTTCAAGTCCTCTTCGTATCCTGTAGTGCGAACCTGGTCGTTTGTTTGGTTTCGTTCAGCTCCACCCACAGTCGGAGCAACCCTAATCAAGCTTCCCAGCTGGTTTGGAGACTTCCGCTTTTCAAAGGTGCACTATGGTTGGCCAATTTAGGAGAAACCGATTGGAAAACTTCTATTGCATTCACCGTTGTCAATATAGTTTGTGGATCGGTTGGTGTGTCTTTTGTAGCGAGCGTGGTTTTCTTCGGTTGTGTGTTTCTTTTCGACATCAATTCCGTCTATTCCGTTGACTGCTTGGGGTGCTCGTGGGTATGATCTTTCTTGGAACCTGTTACCTTTACACAATGATGTAGCTCGAAGGACGGAGTAGGAATCCTCATGGGCAATGAACAGCGAATGACATAATTTCATTTTAAGGATCGTAAATCAATTGTGTTTCTTACTTCTAATGAGCGTTGAGGTTTTTTCTAAAGAGATCCATTTTTGCCCTTGACTCTTCGACACATACTTTAGTGCCTCCGAATGATACTAAAGCTCGGTGTGTCTGTTTCATCGTATCAGCTGGACTGTAAAATTGGTTCATATCTTTGGACGGGGCGCAGTGCTCGTGGAGTGACTGCCAAAATCGATGGAAGTTCGATCGGAAGTTCGATGGAAGTTCGAGCCATGCACCAACCACACCTAACACGACCAAACTGCACCTCAAATCGCTGTAATATCAATTCCGCATTACAATAACTCAATTTGTTATCCTCTCGAGGGGTTGGCATTGGGTCTGGCCTCGGTCTGAAATCTCTTCCTCCTCCACATCAAACCGTGCATTCGCAAGGGATTTAGTTTCAGCTCACCGCATGTGAGCATATGTTTTCGGTCGTTTGGGGGGAAAACCGAATGCGTCCACGAGTCACATGCATGCAGTCCTTTCGCGCCGGCATTTTGTTCGATGCTCGGGTGCATCTGCATCCCAGGCAGCGGAATTATGGTAGATCGAACATAACATCGTGCAAGTACAAGCGTTCGGTTTGTGTCTGGGCTGCAAGGTGCGAGATAAAAATGGTGAACTATCTCATCCACCACCCGTGTGCTGCTCTCCTCCCCATCCGCTATTGTAATCAGCTGGAAAAATAATGGAAAAGCTCTACCTGTTCCGGCAGCAGGAGGGAGAAAAAGGTAGGACACCGTTTTTTGTTCGCACGTTCCTCGTAACTAGAGAAAATTGATTGCACTAATGTACGACATCCGGTGTGCCACGTGCGCGTAATAAATTCGCCGAACCGTACTCGGCGGATAAATCACTCAAAATTCCTTCGCCCGTCCAATCATTCGGTTGAGGGAATAATTGGATTTCGATGCTTTTCGTAGACCATCGGGGATGTTGCGAGAGGCAGTCATGTGAGGTGGATGATTGAGAATCCGAACATTTTTTTTGTGTACACGTGCATCGTGAAACAATATCGGTAAGTTTACGGTGCGGTTGATGTGATTTGCTCCATACGGTTCAGAGGTTTTTGGGCTCTGTGGAATGGTGCATCGCTAGTACGGTTCCGTTTTAGAATAATTTAGTTGTTGCATTTAAAGTAACATGCAGATGCGGGAGCTTACAAACCAAGCGTTTCTCGAACGCCTCTAAAAAGTATAGGATTGTAGAGTTATTTTGGTTTAATAAATTTTCTGTTTTGTCATTTAGCAAATTAACTTTTTTTTTGTTAGTGCTTATTCAAATTTCAACCGAAAAGGTAGTGATTAACGTATTTCAGAAAACAGAACATAATGCTTCTCACAACGTTCTCGAACTAACTCATGAAAAATGTGTTTGTAATAAATGTGTGTTTTTTATATCAACTAGTTTCTTATGTTCATATTATGTTCTTGTCAATAATGTGAATGATGTACTTTACAAAGATACGTATAAAAGTTGTTCGATTTTTACACAGAGTGAGCAGTGGAAGCCCGATTAATCTGGTGTACTAGCTTGCCTAGTGGTATTTTATAATTTATCAGCAAGTATTGGACCGGTGTCTGTTGACACGATAGTATGTTCGTATTCATGTTTGATCATGATTTTTTCCTTTGAGCTGTTGAAAAAGCGAGGACGACTAGGTTAGGTTAGTTACTTCACTGACAACCAGCAGTTTACGAATGTTTTTGAACGTTCCGTCGGTTACGAATTTAGCGATAAATATCCAAGAAGCTGTTCGAATGAAGTGCTGGAAATGTTGAATTATTATGTTCTCACTGTACCCCATTGACTCGCTTGATACGCTTGATCGTGATACGTTTGGAAGATAGAGGAAAGCTACCAAACACGAAAGTTGACAGAGTCTGAGGCGAAGGAAGATGAAAAAAGTGAAATATTTAGTTAAAATATAAAAAACCTCTCTTTCACTGCAGATGAAAACATATCTTTAATGTGCAAGAAAACATTATTTCCAATAAAATATTCCTTAAAAATCAAATCGTGTCAAATATCAGCTCTTTTTTGTAAAATGGTATGTTTGAAACACTACCTAAATAGAAACACTGGTGAGATCCACTACCTAACTAGAAACAGTGGTATAGGAACACTACCTAAATGTACTACATTCATCATTTTAAAACACACTACGTATTCGTTTTACTATTAAAACCCGTGCTAGAACTTTAAATTTTTCTGCCTTGCCCTTTTTTCTAATTTTTAAGATTTTTCTAATTTTTCTGCCTTGCCTTGACTCCATACAAGCGTATAAATTCGCCAAAGGCTGATGTGACTTCAGAAGCTGAAATTTAAAAAGGTTTCGCTGAAAAACGAGTAAAGTAGGTTCTCCACCTGCAAATCGATTCCTCACGATACTGCTAGGATGGCCTTCCGGCTACTTGTTCGGTTCAATAATTCAACAATGCCAATTTAATAGTGTCCATAAAATCGACACCTTTTACGAAATATTTTCACCGTCTGCTCGGTTGGACCCTTTGTTTTCATTTTTTTGTTTGTGTACTTGATGCTTCAGCAGGATGAATGAATATGCTGTTGGGGGTTTTCATCCACACCCCAACCCGGATGGGATTTAAATAATTTAATACCGACAAAGGGATAACGATCGAAAAACGGTGAAACGATCGTCGTTCCTTCCGTGCGATGGGTGATTGGACCGTTCTCAATGTCTTGGCGGGAGCGCTGTTTCACTTGCCCCTCGAACCGGAAGCAGTGCCATGAAACTTTTAAAATGAAACTGTTCGACCGCGCGAATCCTGACCGAACGTGACACTCGTGAATGGTTGCTTTGTGCGAATAGTTTCGCGTCGGTTTTGTGGGCATTTCGATGGACGAGAGGTGGCGGGTAACGGTGTGAACATTTGGAAAAGTGAAAATGGCCACCGAGCCGTCGGCTTCCCCGGACGCACGATGAACAATTGGAAGGGTTCCATTTAAGGCTGGATGGAACCGTAATAAGCTTACGTGGGGATTTTTACATTTACGGTCAAAATCGGATTGAATGTTATACGCGGCTGTGTATACGTGAGATATTTCATTCCATCACTCTTTGGTGTTTTCCTCCCGTAAGGCTCCGGTGGCCAGACTAGTATCTCGAGCTCCGCCGACGGAAGGCTGAAAATTCCGTCCGAAACCGGGTTGGCGAAAAATTGACGCAAGCAGGTATGCTAGGGTACATGCGAGGGGTGAGAATAAAAAAACCCAAAAAATACCGGTGACCGACGGCCATAAACTTACGCACATCTGTAGAAACCGGAACGGTCCCGACCTCAATCGGAAGGAGCACGAACGAGGGACCAGATTCGGGATAATAATCGTAAATTGACAATAATGCGATTTTGATTCCGATCGATGCTTGCCTCGTTTGGGAGCAAATATACAAAACAATTGTGAAAAGGGTTGCCGTATTGGTAAGTACTATTTTTGGGCTTCGTTCGAGACGTTTTTGTGCACGAGAAACGAATGGCCCGTACCTTGAGACGAAATAGTCCTGGGACGCATTCACCGGAGCGTTTGGTCGGAAAATGCGCTACCCCTGAGGTGTGCTGCGTTGCGGTTTTTGGAAAATTATTGTACTGTCGTGGTGGATTTTAAATGCTTAAAATTGCAACTTTTGACGACCGCAAAAATTTGGAAAATTTAGAGAAATTGTGAATTAGAATTAGAGAGATTTCCTACGCAAAAGAGATCTTAAGCTGGAGAATGCTTATTTACTGCATTAAATCGATACTATCTATTAATTTATAGAGTGTATGTATCTGTAACCTTTTTTTTATCTATTTAAAAAAAAATGATGGTATTAACAAACGCAATGATGAGTCAAAGTTTCTGAACTTTTCTAGAAAACGGGAAAAGAGTTATTATTTACAAACGATAGATGTACGGAAAACATTGCGTGGATTTCTGTTTATGATCTTTATGATATGAAATATGAACTACTGAATTGATAACTGCAGTTTATTAGTAGTGTTTTAGAGCTGAGCAGTTCAATAAATAATTTCATACAACCAATAAAATGCCATTTTTTAACAATAATGACATATGACTAATTCTAGTTTTTTCTATTGAATAGAAAAATTAATAATACCATAATCTAAGATAACAGAAATCTGACTTAAAATTTCATCGTAATAAAACGATTATAAAATCTTATGAAAATATTTTACAACAAATCGATAAACAGCTGTGAAAATAAACGTTGATGCACAAGGGAAAGAGTAGCGGAAAATGCCACGTAAGGGAAACGCACCATTATCACATTACAATCATCTCTTCCGCCGTAGAACACTGGCATTCGTGGCACTCCTGGCACAGTTTTCACTGAGTTTTTTTTGCATTACTGCGTGAAAAAGGTATTTAACGTGTGCATACAAGCATTGTTCTGTTGTGTGATAAACCATGGTGGAACTATTTTAATTGCTGATAATGGTAATTATTTCAATCAGCTCTTAGTGAATGATATACGCGTACGTTATGGGAAGAGTACAGTGTTTGAAGGGATGTAGGGAGAAGGCTTATACATAATAGCCAGTAAACAGTTAATGTTTCTTGGAAAAATATTATCATTTAATTTGAAAGAGCAGCTCGATAGCAGTCTGATTGTGAGTTATTGCAATTTAACGAAATCACATGGCTTTCTAATTAACATATGGCGTTTAACAGTATATGGTTTGAGCCATAAAAGTAGTAAATTTAGCAGCATTTTTCAACACTAGTCCTGGAAAACGATATAACTTAAAATACATAATTATCTATTGATTCCAACCGAACCGATTTGAATTCCAAAGAGAATCGCTTTACGCTTTACAGCACATTTAGGGCGTGTATTCACGTAATTCTATGAAATCCTCTTTAATGCTGTGGGAAAATCTACAGCAATGTAAATTTACATTACAAAACCTTTTTGAATGCTCTTGCACTAGCCCTATGGGAATGTAAATCTGCTCAACACCGAACAGGTAGGCGAACGAATCTAATCAGCTCAGATTTCCCGCAAATGAATGATTCCCCGGCTTGCGTTGATATGGAGGAAAAACCGCGTCCAGTGATCAATCCTTAATCATAGTGTGAGTGCAAAATAAAATGTACCGCACACTACCACTAGCGTCAACTGCCGCAGCCTGATGTGGTCAATTTTTCGGCAGTGAAGGTAATGAAGGTTTTTCGATTTAGTGGGCAGCCGCTTCGCAGTCGGCCGGCCGGCTGAAAGCTATCGGTGCTTCTGCAACGCACCCAAACACCCGATAGAAAAGCGGTTTAGGGTAGGGATAAAAAATCACTCCGGAAGCAAACCGATTTCGGGATGAGATTAAATATACGCTCAATTTCAAAGGGGCAGGTAGCAATGAGCTTTGCCAGTTAAGTGCAGTGCAGTGGCGGGTAACGGGCACGAGACGGCGAGTGAGCTTTTTCCGCGGACAAACGGTCGGCCAAAATGCCTGCGAAACGAGATGTGCTCCGATTTTGTGGCACGGTGGTACAACGCCCGGATCCGATGTGGGAGCTTTGCTAGATTGGAAGATTAAGCCGACTAAAACCGTCTCATAACTAACGGGCGCAGCGTGCGGGTCGAGTATCGCATCGGTTTGTGAAATGAGTTTAATGATGTTCCGGCTTATTTATGCTTCGGAATGATACCGTGCACGGATCGCGGCTGAGCATCATACGCGGCTAACGTGGCTTGGTTTCCGAAAAGGGAAGCGAACTCCCTTTAATCATGGTTAAATCTGTTTACTCGATTACCCGACCCGACAGAGCGTCCGGAAACGAAGTGGTCCGGTGAAAGGTGGTAGAGACGTGATGGGATAGCTTTGAGCCAATAAGGTTAGATAGTTCGTCCGATAGTTTGAATAGACTTGTGCTAGGTTCGGTAGCAAGGTGCATCATGCAACGAACAATGCAAGAGTCCACCGAAATGCGTTACACGCGGCGTTGCAGCAGGTGATGAAGAAGATGCTGATGATTGAGTAATGTTCCACGATTGTTTGGTGTTGAACGTTGCAGGGCAGGGAAAAT
>JXXA01003804.1:0-11065 GCA_000956255.1 Anopheles punctulatus | reverse complement strand
TGAAAAGTATTGTAATAATTAATTTTATATAATAAATGACAAAAACGAACAGTCAGAGAACTTGTCTACTTCATAAATGAAAGTTCAAACTACATATTCTTTGGAACATAACATAGCACATTACTTACAAAATGAAGACGCTTGCAGTTTTTGTGTTTTTATTATATAAACTGCAGTTATTGTAAGTTATAAACATGAAACTACTCAATTTCATACTCCACTCATAATGTAAACGTAGTCAGTTATTTCCCACAGTGTGTTAAAGGTTGTTTTTTAATTTGATGGTAAAAGTATGTTTTATAAGCAATTGAATTAAATCAAATATATGTTGTGTTGTTTATGAAAACTCAAACGTATGTAAATGCGATCTGGTATACGGAGCAGCAGAATGCAATCTAGCTCGAAATCGTACGTGCAACGTGTCTTTCATCGTGCAGAACATCATGTAAGAAGACACGAAAGATTCGGTCAACGATCTTCAACAAACGCTACGGCTGCTGTGCGTGCATTGAGAGCGAGAGGATCAGTTTCAGTGGCAACTCGATCGCCGCGTGATATGCACGCACTCTCGGTTAGCTGTTAGTAATCTCGCGATTGTCCTTTAGCGGAAGTCATCGTGTTGCCTGTGTGTACGGCTAAGTAAAAAGAGACTTTAACGAGCTTCGTGCTCGTAAAAAGTGGTGTTGAAATTGTGAATAATTTGGCGTGTGAGAAGTGATACACAAAGTCGTTGAACTGGTTTTTATGGTTTATTGCTTTAAATACAATAGTGGATATAGAAGAAGAAAAAAAACAGCTTATGCATTAGTTGGAAATAACGACAAGCAAATATATTTGATTTAATATTATATTAAACCAGAAATTGGTTTGGTGGAAAACGGTTTCCGGAAACATATTCGGTATCGTTTACTCTGCAGCAGAGTTTTATGCGATGATTTCTTTTATTCTCTACTACAGAACGTGGTGAGTGATAAAAATAAATTCGCTGTCGCGAGCGCTCAAGCATAATGTACGGAATTCTCCGTCTGCTTTTCGACTTTCTAAGACTTCTCGGTGAAGGAATGTACAAAAGAACAAGTAGATAGAAGAAACGCTAGTGGTGAGAGCAAATTCGGTTCTGCGTACCACTCGTCCCGCTCGCCCAGTGCTGTGTGATTTCAAGATGCACAGACCACGGAGTTTTAGCAGTGCAACCCACGCTGAAAAACTACAAGAAGTTAAAAGAAAAAAAAACCAACCCTACCGAGCAAAGGCTGGGTTCTTCGAGTGAGCAGCAGGAAACCAGAATTAGATCATCATCGTTTTTCCGTGTTTCGAGTGCCCATCCCGTGTCGATGCGTTCGTGCACGCACAATCGATCCCACAGGTGGGACCCAGCACGTCTGGTTTGAGTTTGAAACGAACCCATGGCACCGTGTTGTGCGGTGAAAGTGTTGGTGAGGTAAAAAAAAAAACAGCACAATTCAACACTGGTCCGAATTCATTCCATCACAGACGATTGTGCAAATCGATAAACAATTTTCACGACGCGTGAAAAATGTAATCGCACGGCTTGACACTGAGCGAAATTTGTGATTGTTTGGGTGGTGGTTTGGTTTTGAGGTTAACTATTGTTTGCGTTGCACGATTCGCTGCGTAAGAAAACGCCGGCGAAACGTGGTGTATCTATTTTGGGCTACTAATTGCATGGGTAAACGGTGTAAATACTCGTTCGAACAAATAAACAAACCACCGATTTTACTTCAATGTAGGTCTGCTGTTATCGACAACATAATGATTGTCCTTGTTGTTAGGTTTTTTTTAAATGTATTTCAACCTTGTTCAGCAGCATGACCACGTATTACAACGCATCTAACTGCGTGGATGAATCGCAATTAGCATATAGCTCAGTTTAACTTTAATGGCATAATTTCTTGTTATAAACCTGTTAATATTATTCTCCATATTTTTACCGTCACCATAAATATGCCATATTAATTGTATGTTGCAACATTTCTGATAAACTTTTTCCCCACGTTTCTTCCAGTGTATCAGTGTAATTTTATATAGATTATTTATATATTTTAAAAAAACTGAAAATAACTCCAGCACCATGTATTTATTTACAATCCGGACACGTGTCAACCATCTATGTAACAATGCAATGCAATTACTGCTTATGATGTTTGTGTTTTTAATTTGTGACGGATGTTTGCTGGCTTAGTAAAAAAAATTATAAAAAGTACCAAAATTATGCCACAAATAATCTTAAATTCCATGCATAATCTCCTTCATACAATATAATAATTATAGATACTGTAGAAACATTTTTTTTGTCAGACTTGTCCTACATTACAGTGGTTTTACTGCTACAGAATTCTCAATTAAAACAACGATTCCAAAAATGAGAATAAAAAAACTATGACTATTTTAAGCGGGTTTTTTTAAAGTCGAAAATATGAAAATTAAAATTTAGCTGATTGACCTTATGGCAGAAAAACCATTTTTACACATGCAACACTCGCCGCACACATATTGCAAGTGGAAACGTTTTCAACATTCCATGTGCCTAAGCCGGTGCTTTAGGATCTCATTTTAAATGGATAGGAAGGTCGATTTTCATGCACGATCTCAGTATAATTCCATCCCTGTCGACACAAGGATTAAGAACCGACTTTTGCCGGAGTTCTGACATGAGGGATTTTCTTGACACATGAACGGATTAGGCGTGTGGACGAAAGTTTTCACCAGGCACGAGAACGGCGAGAACATCTGCCCCTATTTGCTTCCTGCTGCGCTCGGCATGCATGTGCACCAGGATGGGAGAGTTATGGTGCAATGTGCAAATGAGTGTGCTGGATGGAATCTGCTCCCAGTCTAAATATTGAATGATGGAGTTTACACTTTTCGGCTTTGCAGTGGGAATCGAAAAGTGAAGTGGATAGAAGTTTAAATGACTTAGGAAGTTTTGAAAAAAATAAAGAGAGGAGAAATTGGAAGTAAAAAGATTCGGTAGCACACGGAAGCGAGGAGCTCCGGATGGGCATTTTGCATTTGCTTATGATGGCTGTGCTGTTGCTCACAACAGCAGAACAAACACACGCGTATAGAAACAAACGATTTTTTCACAAAACAAAACACACACAAATGCGCCAGAACCCCTTTTGCGCGAGACAAGGATTAACAGCGGTAAAATGTCATCAAGACAGACGACATTTCGAGTGGCGCGCAGCGTTGCACTCAAAACATAACCGCACAACGCACGCAGGCTGCTTTACGCCGCGAGAAAATGTTCACGTTAGCCAAAATAATCGGTGGAAAATGTGGGTCAGCCGGTTTTACTAATATTACCAGCGCTGGCCCACCTTGTTGCGTGTGCAGTATGCGTCATTCGGCGTTCGTTTGGTGTGCCGGATGTCCCTCACTCACTCACTCAATTTCCAACGCTTCCCAGCGCGTTGAGAGTGTCGTCAAACCGTGCTGGGTGGATGGGTGGATGAAGGATGGGCTGCCCACCCATCGTCGCGGGGAAGTTGCTTTTTGGCATGAGTGTGTTGTTTCTCGTTCAGACGATTGCGGAAGAACTGTGACCCAAATCTGGGAGTGAGGGAGTGAGTGATTCGATTGGCTCTGCGTTGCATCACAGCAGGCTGGTTGGTTGAATATTTGCTGTTCGTGGTTCTATTGGCTTTAACCACGTTTTAATTTACTATACGTTCTATTTGCTCCACCAGCTGTATTGAGCTGTGTGTCAGCTTTCAACCACTGTAAAGCATCCGTGTTTTTCCACACGATTATCTCATTTAACAAAAAATTAACGCAGCTAGTGGAAAATCAAATGCCCAGTTAGCCATAAAAGTAAAATACACGGACAAGAATTTAAGAGCTCTTCTTAAACAATTTTCTTATTTAAACTATAGTTGATGGTTCTATTCTTAATCTTCCTTCTAAGTAGAATGTTAATATGATGGTATAAAGAATTAAGTAAAACGAAACGAAAAACAAGCTAAAAGGCCTCATTAACAATATTGATCACAAAATTTTTGCTACTAATCACTGATAATTTGTCTTGGCGGTGGGCCAGAATCATAGTTGTTACTTTCGTCAATAGAACCCGTGTCATCTGTACCGGCTCTCCCCTTGTAAAAGGTCTCCAACAGGCTATGCTGGAACAAATATACTGTTCTAAAGGAGAAGAGAAACAGGAGAAAAACTGAAGGACTGTTTATTAGAACTGTTTTGGCTAGATTAGACTATTCGTATAATGTTAAAAGTTTAAACTGGTTAATTAGTTATTCTGCGACCACAGTTGATTAGTTCTTCATCTGACATGCGTTAGCGTCCATTATGCCGACACAAGCACTTTTAATTTTAAATATGTTAATTTTGATACTGTTTTAACTGTGATAACATTGAATCTTTTTAATCTAAATTATAACAGAGCAATACTCGACAATCAAATAAATGACATGTGAAGCTCGTAATACAATCATAAAAAGCAGTTTTTAAACTATTGGTTTCCATTTATAGTATATTGTTTATAATCGAGCATATTGAAGGTATTGAAGTCGAACTAAGTTGAGTAATAGTTTTGTTCGCAGGAATGAGTGATGTATAATCAGATAGCGGATGTTCGAGATATATTAAAGCTTGTTTCACTAAACAAATATTGATGTTCAATAGCTTTGCATCGTAATAATTGGTAGCGTTTTATTAACATTGAACGCAATGCATCAAACGTGGAGAGATGATCAATATTGAAATATTGATTTAACGACAGTACAAAACAAGAGAATTGTAACTAAATTAATTATAAATTATGTAACTCTGTTGCTTTGATTGATAATGTTGTAATAGTTATGTCTGGTAGTCCGTTTTTGGCTAAGTTGTTCGTTCAAAATTATGCGTTTGGGTGGTTCAGCTAATTCATGCATCATTAGATGAATAGTCGAAGCTAATAAGAAGCATCTTGATTTCTATTAGCTGATTTATTTTAACTTTTCATTTTTTTGTATATGATTTTTACAATAAAATAGATGGAAATTATTGCAAACAATTTTTTGCCACTTAATTCACTAATAAAATAAAAATTTGTTGAGTAAAAACCAGTGTTTATGCGTGATGAAGCTAACGAACCAAACGTATTAGAAGCACAAAAAAAACAGCTAAAACAAAACAACAAACAATTTGATTTTCGCTTCGAGCAATGTTTCGCTGGAATATGCGAGTTCGCGGTCCCAGTTTCCCGGTGCAGCCAAGGTTGAGATACACTAGCCCGGTAGCTTGAAAGTCCAGTGTCACTGTGGTGTATTTATTTGTTTACATTCGGCAAAAATAGGACTACAAAGATGAAACTATCAATAAAGCGCGGTGAAATGTTTTTGTAAACAAGCGACCATGCAACCACCAGTTCCAATCGCAGCAAACGGCGGCGACGCATACTGACCCAATGAATCACGGGAGTAGAATAATGTGTTTTGCGTGAAAAACGGTGGCACTGGAAATCCGATTTAGAATTGAATAACAGTAGCATAAAAAAACTCACACACAAACACAAACACATATGCATGGAGAAAGATCAACTTCATCCACGCGGTGCAGTTGCAGAGGATGCACTAATTCCGGAAGCATTCGTAACGATGTTTATGTTTCACGTTTGGGCGCAGCACACCATGGCAAATATGACAGGCAGACGATGAGTGATTTATGAGAATCAGTAACGATTTGCCACGCCATGAAAATGAGTGTGTCATTTACCGCCCGCAGGAAACGGGCAGCAGGGATTCGTGTTTGATTTATTCACACTGCGGTGGCTGTTTTACGCGCCTCTTTCAGGCAGCACACCGTCAAAACTCACCTACCCTTTTGGGACTTGACGCTCGGTCATCCGTTCGGTTAATCGGCATGAGGTCGCCAATGTTGGCGGTATTGATGTTTGCCAGATTTTACAACGATTTAATCTGCCTGCCACCGAACGGAACGGATCGTACGTAAGCACACCAATACTGGCGTACTTTTCCGGAAGCTACCGATTATTGAAAGGATAGCAAAAATAAACCACGAGTTGAAACAGTGGATTAGTGGACGCAAGCTTTTTCATCGAGTAACGCCTTACTGTGTGGAAATGAAACCTGGTTGTTTCGAGACCAGGAATCTGGTTCAGTAACGAGTAAAATGATTTATGGAACAAGAGATTGCAGCCACTGGTTGGTGTGGCGGGTGCATATTACTCATGCGATCAATTATTGTATTAATTGTTTGAGTTATGATAATGCCAATTAATAAATTGATGGACATTCATACTTGTTACTATACCATATGAATTACTATCACGTAAGTTTTGGCACAGAAACATTTTGAAACAAAATAAATGTAATGAACTACTACTATGACCTTGTTATGAAAATTGTAGAGTTTAATTTTAGAATGTCTTTTAAAATCCCCTTTGTCGCCTTAATGCACTGTTCAATAATCTATAAAACAATCATTAGATCCTGAAGAATTACACGGAGATCTTGCATTGTATCCACTTCTAAAGGACGTTACTGTTCTTATTCGCGTTAGACGTTTTCAAATCCGTTCTCAAAACCAGGAAAACACAATTTTCATGGTGTTATGAATTGTTATTAAAACAAATATTTATAAAATATAAATAATAATAAATGATTTAAAAAAATATTTCGATTTCTTACCATCTATTTCCGTATCTCAAGAGGAATGCTGATGATTAGTTTCCCTATTCAACTATTTTAAATTTATCTTTTTAAAAAAATTATAAACTGTTTTCAATATTAAGATATTTGTGATTTAAAAAAAAAACATTATGTGCATAATGTTTTTTTGTTTACTAAAAATTTCAATCAGTTTAAGGTTACATAATAGAAAAAAACAACCGTCGTAATAATTTTGAAAAGTAAAAACTGACAGTATGATTATGATACACAAAAAAATCATATCAATGAACTTGTTTCAGCATCTTCGTACGGAAACTCGCTGTCTCGCTACACAAGAAATTAAATTCGACACAATCTAAAATACAGCTACAACTATCATACACATATCAGCAAACAAGCCATTATGATTGTTCAATTAACAAGTCGATGCCTTCTCACACGTGATGTCAGAAGTAGTTTTCCCGGTTGTCCTTGAAATATTCCTCACGCACCATGCCTCGCACTGTACCGCGATGTGTGTGTGCGCCCCAATGTACGGACGAAATAAGAAGCCGTTTCGATACAAAGCGATTGAAAGAGTGGTAGCCCGGGATTGCCACCATTGCCACCGCTGCCACCATCACCATCATCCGCCCTACACAGCACTCTTCGGGAAGCGCATCTGCAGCGGATTTTCCGACAACCGCCGGTGGCGTTGTCGTCGACTAATCTGACACTTTAATTGTTATTTATTTAACAGCCAGGATCGGTCCCCGCTTGTGGATCGACCGGTCGGCTGGCGCGTAGCAATTTCCGTCGCATGAAGCGAAGCATTTCGGCTTTGAAATTGAAGCGCTAAATATAAATTGCCTAAGGTGCCGGCTGCGTCTTCCGGTTGGCTGCTGTGTTGCGAGCAGGCGTGTTGGCCGCTGGGCGAAGGAATGCCGAAGAAAGCATTTGATGGAGCTGCTCCTGACGCGCACCGACATATTTGTAGCCAAAAAAAGTAATACCGTGCTGTGATGTTCACGGCAATAATGTTGGTGTTTTTATGATCACTTCCAAACCTTCAACGGGATAAAGTGGCGCTGCATTGGAGTTTCACATTTCATGCGAACAAAGGCTGGCCGAGAGGAATTGTCAGTGAGGAATAGAATACACAGCAGGCTTACCAGTACATTTTTCTTTTGTTAGTTTTAATTGGATTAGATACTGTGCAAGTTTTCATTGACAGGTTTAGTTAAACAATTTAGTTTACAACCCAACTTTCGATACATTAGATTTAAAAATCGCTCAGTACGATAAACTTGCACAGTGGATACTGTGGTATGATATGTTTTGATATAGTTTTCATGATCAACTTATTTGTCACTGAAACTATTTGGAAAATAGCAGGTTAACCTTTCATTCGACTAACGTATAAAATTTCTTTCAGATAAGAGTAAATGTTAGTCTATTTTGTTTACATTTCAAATCGTAGAGAACAATGATATTTTCTATTGCAATTTTTATTGTTTTTATAGAAATGCTGCTATGTTTAAGGAAATTTTAAATACTTGATGCATAGGTAAGTTACCGGCGCATGGATTATTTATTACGGATTTTTCTTATGAATGTAAGAATCGACCAACAAAAAGCCATAAGGTAACAAAAAGCCATCAATGATGCTAGTGTTGAGATAGTTCAAGTTAGCAGACATCAAATATCTTAACCATGGAAACAGTTTAATTCTCGTCAATGTGGAGTGCCAGAATCGATTATTTTTTTTGGTTTTATTTACCATTTAAAAAAAATAAAAACGTGATCTTCACGTGATTGAACTTTACACCATTGACCAACGTACCAACTTGGATCCAACATAGATCAACATACAACTGCTTTTGATGGACATTTCACGTTCATAAACTCTTTTGTTCACAGATTTAATTTAAATTTCTCAGAAAATATTTTGATTAAAAGAAGTCATATAGGGGATCTACTAGAAAGAATGATATGCTTGGCTGTTTTCATTTTCTAATGTGATAAAAGTAATCAATTAGGAAATCCGGATTTAGGCATAATATCCTGGAAATTAACACTGTGTTTATTTACAAAAGCAATAAGTGATGTTTCTACTTTACTGACTAAACCATGACAAAAGCCAAATGTATGCCTTAGTGCCATCGCATGACAATCATCTCCCACATCTTCCTGCATGTGTGTATCGCTTATGTTCTCGTGCGTCCACACCACGCCGTTTGTCAGTTCGCGTTGATGGCGCAAACTGCTCAACCGCTGACATGCGCATTGCGCGGCGTTTTGTCACTCTCTAGTTACCACGGATCGAGTAATTAAGATTGTCCTTACGAGCAGACGGCGGGTGGATGACCAGTCGCCGGTTAGCGTTAGTGTTTGCGAACCGCTTCACCGGGAGAGCGATTCCTTTACTCGAATCTCGAATCGAATCCGAGCTACCCGTTTGGCAGCGAATCGACCGTCGCCGATCGAACCAAACCGAACCAAACCGTCCGAGTTCAGCGCGTGAAACAAAAGTAGAAAAAAAAACGCGTAACGAAACAGAAGCTGCGGCGGAAAGGTCGCGCAATTTTCACGATCGATTGCGTTGCATTCATTGTAGATGCGATCGCACCGAGTGTCGACGAGGCGCAACGAAAAGTGCAACGAAATCTGTCACCGCACTGCTAAGTAGGCGGTTTTTGCGAAAGGAAAAACGAACCCTGCCGCGAGACGCGTGGAAGGGCTGGGCGATACAATCAATCCAAGCGGGCGCTGTGCGGTAGGTTCTCTGAAACGCATCGTTCGCGACAGCAAGTGTGCGCGGCGATGGCAATACTCTTGATACACTTGCGCCGCATTTTGCTGCTGGTCACGGTCGTCTATTTGGTGGGAGCGCTTGTGCGGAAACTGCTTTACGGTGGGACGGCCGCCGTGCTGCGCTCATCGCGCTCCGTCGGTGGTTTCCTGTTTGCGAAGCGTCTCCACCTGCAGCCGTGGTTCTACATCTACACACTCTATCTGTACGTGCTGCTGCAGAACGGTGCCGGCTGGAATCAGCTGAATTTGTTCGACAACTTCTTCCGATAAGGCGGAACACCCGGTCCGGGCCGGCGCCACTCCAGCGATGCGGTGTATGTTTTGCATATCGGAAAAGCACAGGTCGGATCGTACGCCGCACGCAAACACGGGCGTTCGGGGCTTGTAGTTTTCGTGCGGCCCGCGGATTTAGCTGGTGGTGTTTATCAAGAGCGTCAGGGAGCGAGAACAGAACAGAAGCTAAAAATAAAACTGCGCCAGCGATTTAGTTCACTCGGCGAAAAGTCGTCGCGGTAGGCGGCGGCTGTCTGTGTGCCTGGCAACGATCGTGTGTGCGTACACGGCGGCTACACGAAACGGTGCGGTTTGTGCTATGGCGGCTGTGAAGCTGTGACTTTTCCACAAATACTCGGCACACGTACCAGTGTGTGCGGTAGGATAGGAAATAAGTGGAGTTAGTTTTTTTTCCCCATTCTCGCGATCGTCGTATTTCGCGCTGGAAAATAGTGGTGTGTGTTTCCACGCGCGCGCGTGTGTGTTTTTGTGTCGGTTCGCATCGCGATGGGAGATCGGATGCAGTCGGATCGGCCAATCGTAAAGTCTGCATGCTGCATGCTGCATGCGTTATCGTAAAACAGTGCGGGTCCGGATGTGTGCGTGAGCGTGAGTGTACAGGGAAAAACTTTCCCGGGCACAGCACATGGTGTAAGGGTTTTCCCTGCGCAAAAGTACTTCGTGCTCCCGTGCTCGTGTGTCCAAGTGTGCGCTGGTGCGCGGTCGCATTAGATAAGGTGCTATTATTCGGTGCCAATGATCGGCTCGGTGAGCAAACGTTCTGGGGCAGCTTGCGACCGGACGGGGTGGTCCACTCCAAGCCGCAAATGGTAAATGTGTGGCGATCGCTTTGGAGCAACCAGCAGCAGCAGCGCCAGTGATGCAACAAGTGGGCGTGCTAGAATTTATTTGGTGAAGTGATTATTTCGCAACGGACATGCTTCCATGTGCTAACGTCGATTTTCACGAAATATTCCAGCCGATAGTGTACGAGCGGGTGATAGTTTTGTGTGGCCTAGTGATGCAAGATTGATGGTGTTTAAGCAATAGCCCTCAAGAAAAGGGCCCGATCGAAGTACTGGAATCGTACAAATCAACCGATAGTGGAGTCACTCGTGGGGGTTCAGTTGGCAGACGACAGGTGAAAAGTGTTGCAAGAATAATATGCCAGTGCCTTGGTTCGAAACATTCCCCACGGTAGATAATTGTGCGAGAATACATAAACGAAGTTTGAGCGGTTGAATATCTTCACGAACCGGGTGCAGCAGCAGTTCAACAACGCACCCATCAAAATGTCGTACCGAAGTTATAACGTAAGTAGTGAAGTGGTGTGGAGAGCGTAAAAA
>JXXA01003799.1:0-12980 GCA_000956255.1 Anopheles punctulatus | reverse complement strand
ATTCCAATAAACGGTCAAGTCTGTTTGACTATACCGCCAGATGGCGTTAAATGAGTGTTCTCTTTTTTCTCTTTAAAAATTCACATATTAATTGATCCAAAATACGCTTAATATAGTTTATTACAATAGTATATATATTTTTATGAGTATAACATACTTACATTCCGAGTCTTACATAACGTAGATTGTATAAAATTCGGTTGAATTTAAAATTTGCACCACAACGTATAAAACGCTCGAAACGTGCTTTTAATATTCTTAGAACAACTGCCACAAAACGTATTTACAAAATCGCGCGTAATTTTTATAACCCTGCCAAGTTGTAATAACTATAACATCGCTCTAGTTTTGTAATGCGACATTCTACCCTATGTTAGAAGATGCAAAACAAAACGGTGCATGTGGCCAAAGTTTTACCAAGTCTAGGTTGACGTTATGCATTAGGCACATTTTAGTACAACTCTAATTTTTGAGAGATTCCAAATAAAGTAGCTATAAATTGTTTCTAAAAAAATCTGCTCATTTGATTACTGATAAATTGAGTTATGTTGATACATTTTTGACCATACATTGAAAGCCGTTTAGATGGAAATAACGTAGGTTTAAATAATATTTCTTGATTACAAGATATATACTACATGTGGGAGTATATGTTGGGTATTGAACATACAACACGCCAGTATGTCTAGCCTTGACACGAAGTTACACTATTCAGACATTAAGTAATACCTTGTATCTTTATTCACAACAAATAAAACGAGCATGCGAGTCAACTATGCAATGGTGGTGTAGCAAATATGTAGGTCAACGGAAATGTAGGGCATAAGACGATTTTCACACCAAAAAATTGTGTGTTAAAATATTCAACATGACCGTCAAAGCCATGAATCGATATAAATGGAGCAAACGAAAAGAAATTATGGTATAGAATAATGCTTTTCTTAGTACCTGTTGTGTGACGAATTACCTCAATGCTAACGGATGACTTTGCAAGACCGCGCCATGCTTTGGGGTTATGGTGATTAGATAAACTCGACACTTGGATGAGGATAACATATAGTATAACAATAAAATCGATGCTTATAATAGGTTCTAACACATGGCGTGCGTTCTTTACGTGTCCACATCGGACGCTTCCGAAGCATCGTCTCGCTCGCAACATCGCCAAAGACGAACAGAAACAGCAACAGCAAGTCCAAACGGAACGGAACGACCCGAAGATGATATGGAAGAAACTGATGCGCGAAGGTGCGTCTTCGTGAAAAGGCGGGAGTACGCAAAAGCATTCGCGGCATTTTTTTTGCTCGCCGCTTTATTTTGCCATGATTTATAAAAGATGATCATCTGGGCGCCAAACGAGTTAGTCAATTCGAGAACGTGTTTCGTGACGCTTCTTGCGTGGGTCTGGCACTTCTACGGACCCCTCGGTGCTGGGTGTTGTTCGTGCGGAAACTTGTTTGAGCGATGCGCGGCGTTAATGAATTACCGTGATTAAAAGGTGGATTCGGCTATTGTATTAGAAGATAGCTACGTGATTTGACGTGATCCTGTGTCGTTGAACTCGCGCTGTTCGTCGCACCACAGTCTAACATATACCCGGTGGCAGCATGTGGTGGCAAAACAGGGCACTCGTTATCATCGCCATCGGAGCGATCCTGTGCCAGACGGTGGTGCAAACACAGTTTTATAGTTTAAGTTTCGGTGCGGAGGAAAGCTACAACACACCTCCGATGCAGCCGGTGGTTCCGAGTGGGCCCACCCATCAGGAAATACGCCAAAAGGTGACCCCGCTGGAGGCGATGATCGACAAAACGAACCATCTCGGGTTCCGCGTACTGCATCAGCACACAAAAGGCAACAGAAACAATATCGCGTTCTCGCCGTGCGCGTTGGCGAGCATTTTGGTGGCCCTTTACGAAGGGGCCGGTGGCCAGAGTGCGTCCGAGTTACACGACCAGCTGGTGGTGCCGTACGATAAGGATGTGTTGCGCGTTGGCTACCGGGACATTCATCGTAGGT
This sequence comes from Anopheles punctulatus, assembly GCA_000956255.1. Taxonomy (NCBI): domain Eukaryota; kingdom Metazoa; phylum Arthropoda; class Insecta; order Diptera; family Culicidae; genus Anopheles; species Anopheles punctulatus. The sequence goes on along the minus strand of JXXA01003799.1, from coordinate 10,961 downwards.
TGCGGAGCTACTTCTATCAGAGAGAAAATCTCCTTAACGGACTGAGTTTGAGTAGTGAAAACATTACCATTAGGTAAGTACTCTGTGATGTTTGGGTGTTGCGTGGAAATTAGTTTTATCGATAGAAATGCTCAATAGGCCAGAGTATGAGTCGGTGCTTAAGTTTTACGGTTACGATTTGGATAACATACCCGAGATGCGGATGCAAACGACCACAACACCCGTCCCGTCGACTACCGTTGAAGTGGAATCGGAAGAAACGACGACGGATGTCACAACCGTGGCAGGAAATTCAACGGATGCAATGGACTCAACGACGCCCTCACCGATCCCCGAAGAGTCTACTACGCCACCGGCGGAGGAGGAGATAACAGCTACTGAAGCTCCCGAGGGATCGGGTGAAACAACCGACATCGATGCATCCACTACGAGCCCGACGGAAGAACCCACCACGGAGGCAGAAGCGACGGAAGAAACCTCCGAACCAACAACGGTCGACGGCGACGAGGCAACTGCGACCGAAGCAACGGGCGGTGAAAAACGTCGAAGAAACCTTCGCAAACGTGGCCAGCGCCTGCTACAACGACGTCATCCCGATTCACCGCAAAGAACCCGCTCGGTGCGTTTCAAACGCCAACCGGAGGAAATCGACATTGCCAGCCATCAGCGGTTCTTGCAGAGCTTCCTGCTGCAGGACGTAACGACTGCCGCTCCGCCGCTGCTCGCGACGGCCGGCTTCCTGCCGCCCGCCACGGTCAGCTCCGACCGTACGAATCCCTTCCTGCAGCAGCCCGACGCGTACCGTCTGCTGGACGACACGATCGAGCACAACTTCTACCTTACCGAGACAGATATCGTGAAGGTACCGTACAAGGTGTACAATACGATCCTGAAGTACGCGTACATCGACAAGCTGCAGTCGACCGTGATCGAGCTGGAGCTCGATTCGGAGGACTACAAGCTGCTGATCATCCTGCCGGACTACGAGTACGGGCTGGGCAATGTGCTGAAGCTGCTGCAGAACGGGGAGAACGTGCCGAGCCTGCGGGAGGTGACCGACCAGATGAGCCCGACCTGGGTGAAAACGATCGTGCCGAAGTTTAACCTGAAGGGAAACATCATCCTTACGAGCGATTTGCAAAACGTAAGCGGGCGTTGGGTTGGCCACACGTGGTTCGCACTGTTATTCCGCTTATGTTGTGGCTTGTTTTACAGCTGGGCATCAACGACATCTTCGAGCCGTCCCGGGCCGACTTCTCGCTCATGACGGAAGATCCAACGATCTACGCGAAGCACATTGAACAATCGATCAACATTAACATCCGGACGCATTCGCTGCAGCAGCTGAAGCGTAATTATGTAACATACGAGACACGGTGGCGAATGTTGCGACTGCTGGCTCCTATGCACCATTGCGTGATTATGTTTCTGCATGACCGATGGCTATAATTGCCGATGGTCCGTGGGCGTTGCCGTCGGAATCTGAAGCACCGCATACCACGCTCAATCATTAGCATTCTTGGTCATCTGGGCTGTAGGAAGTATTCGCGCATTCGCTTTCGTGCTCGTAGTTTGCCTGCTGCCCTACGCGGAAAACACTTACGCGTGGCTTCAACATTCATTTACTTCGTTTGCAGGGTTTACTTCGCTATACAAGAATCCGATCGAGCTGGCCGTCAACTATCCGTTTTTGTTCTGCATCCTGGACAACGAGCTGGACCTGGCGCTGATGGTGGGCAGAATACTGAATCCACTCAACGCACGCATACACTAGCGCTGTTAAATGCACCGACAGGGACTGGTCTCTCGAAGCACGTAGTGTACTGAGTGGCCTCATTCTGTAATATTGCCGTGGTTTGTAATAAAGCTTGAAGCATAATAGTGGAACGATTTGTATTTATCATGGAAATCGAATATTAGCATTATAAAAATACACTTTTGATTGTCTTTGGAAGGAATACTTTTATAGGAGTAGGTAGGAACCAAATAAATAAATATAAAGCTAAGATTTTTAAGGTTCAAACCCAATTGAAAATGGTTTGATCGGACACAACCGCGATAGAAATTTTAATTGAAAAACATAGAAACTAAAATTGCAACTTGAAGTTGAACACATGAAAGCTTAAATTGAATATATTTTTTGACGTTTTCCCAGCTTGCTAGATTATGCCATACCACCATACTCTTCGCTGGGCTTGACATATTCCGAATATGGGCCATACTAGTGCCGCTCCCGTCGTGTGATAGACGTTAATCCAAATATTTCTCTCCAGTGAAAGGAAAACAAGTTAGCGTCAGTATCGTGTACAATGTTTTATTCATCCTAGTATTTCCTAGCTTAAACTAGCTTCTGCGTTCATCGTCCACTGCTAGATTGGTACGACGGCAACTTAGTTACCCCATTAAACACATACCAACACTGATCGATATACACTTTACAGGCTCGATATACACTGAAATATACACGTTAATGAGCGCACCTTATTCTGACGAAGGTTGAAAACAAAACACAATGAAGTACGTTTGAATGCTGCGTGCGTTGATGATCCGCGCGACTTGGACTTCCGCAGCAGCTACTGCTACTGCTACCAGTACTACTGCTAGGGCGGCTTAATTTAACTACCTAACCTATTTGTCTCAAATATCCATGCCGAGTGTGCGTGCTTTTGCTGGCCGTAAAATGTTACGCGAAGAAGCCGAACAGCGCTTCGGTAACAGTGATACCGCCTTTCTTGGCGCACTTTTGTTCACACGTTTGTTTGTTTGTTTGCTTTCGCGGTTTTGATTTTTGGTTTGCTTTGGCTCCCCTCATAGTGCGCGTCACGCGAATGGAAGACTTGGGTTGCGTTTTGCTTGTGCGATGCGCTAGGCTCGCTACACCGCAAGCGATACATCGATTAGGCAACTCGTTCTCGTCGGGCACAGCCGAGTTTGCAGCGGTTGTACTGCGGGACTGATGTGTGTTTGTAATGTGGATGGTGGGTTGCGCCTTAAAGCGGACTTGCATCCTGCTTCGCGGCCGTAGGAATGTCCACACTGCTGGAGTGTTGTTTGTGCGTGGCAGCATCGATCTAGCGAGATGATCGAATCGAAACGAGAACAGGGCAAAGCCGGGTTAGTGGGGTGGAGGGAATAAGAAAAGAGAAATTAGTATGGGCTTCGTTGGAGGTGGGAAAGGGATCGCAGCGAGTTCGATGTTCCTGGGTCACTTCGAACACTGCAGGGAGGTGAGACGTACATCGCCACCGTTCTCGATGAACCGGGCCAACCGCTGCTTCATGGCACGTGCGACCGGTGGCGAAAAGAGGTCCGTGTTAAGGTACATCTTGTTCTCGTCGAGGTAGATGCGCTCGGTACCGTGTGCACCGCGCCAGCGAAGCAGCAAACTGGTGCCGTACCCGACGACGAACGTCACCAGGTAGCCCAGCACGCAGAACCACATGTACGACAGCCGGTACAGATAGAAGTAGTCGGAATCGTCGCGCACGCTCGTGTCCCGTTGAGCCATGGCGAGCGGCAGGCCCGTCTGATTGAAGCCACCGAACTCGGAGCAATCGTCGACGGAAAACTCGAGCGTTTTCAGCGGTGGCCTTGGCTGGCCGAAACCGATCCACAGCGAAAACGATAGCCCTACCAGCAGCCCCGTTATCACGCCCTAGAAAGCGAAAGAGAAATCGCGATAAGCAAATTGCGATACGATGCGTACCATGTGCCCTTTTTCCCACACTTACCCGCTGATTAGCGCGCTCGGTGAACATTCCCATCGTGAAGAGCGCAAACAGGGGACCGCCGACGACGCCGAATATCGTGAGCGAAGCCTGCAGCACGCCGCCCATCTTTTGCGCGAGAAAGGCAACGCCGATGCAGATCATGCCGTACAGAAACGCCATCACCTTGCTCGGGAAGCTGGACTGGAGGTCGGGCAGCGGTTTCTGCCTCACCTTCTGGTACAGCGGCTTCAGGTAGTCCTCGAGCGTGACGGCGGCGAGTGAGTTGAGGGCGGCCGATACGGTCGACAGGCTGGCGGAGAAAATGCCGGACACGAACAGCCCCGGCAGCCCGGGCAGATCGCCCATCGCATCCACCACGAACAGTGGCATGGTCTGATCGCGCACCGCAATCCGGCCCTGCCGGAGCGGATCGCAGGTGCGGTAGAAGTAGTAGATCGCCAGCCCGCTAAAGGACGTGCTGAGACTGAGCAGCGACAGGATGGGCCAATTCAGCCACAGTGCTTTCTGCGCCGACCGGAGATCCTTCACCGTCTTCAGGCGCTGCACCTGCGTCTGGTTGACGGCGTATAGCGACAGGTAGGTAAACATGCCGCCGATCGTTAGCGACCACCAGGTGTGCCGTGTGGTTGGGTTCGGATCGAAGCTGTGAAGGGCAAGAAAGAGGCATGATGAAACGTTTGCAGCCAGTAAAGCATGTCGACAACGGCACTTACTTCCAAATCTCCAACCGACCCCCCTCGGACGCCGCATCCCAGATCGGACCGAGACCGCCCGCCTTAACGGCGGCACAAATAATGACCGCGTAGATGGCGGCAAACATCAGCACCGACTGGAAGACGTCGGTAAACAGTACCGCCTTCATGCCGCCGATCGTCGAGTAGAACGTGCAGATGCCACCGATCGCGAGGATCGAGTACGCTTGGTCGAGCCCGGTGACGGCCTGGAGGGCAAGGGCCGGCGCGTACACCGCGATCCCCATGTACAGGATCATCTGCAGCGTGTAGGCCATCGACGCGACGAGTCGCGTCTTCTTGCCGAATCGTTTCTCTAGATACTAAAAAACGGAAAGAAGCGAAACAAAAACAAAAAGCGCTGTCAAGAAGGGAGCAATGGCGGCAGCATAATTATGCACATCGGGCTGACCCTACCTCGTAGGCACTGCAGGCCGACAGGCGGAAGAACACCGGCAGGAAGAGGTAGGCCGCGATCGGGGTCGCCAGCCCGTACGAAAGGTTGATGGCCACGAACTGGGTGCCGAACTGGTAGTTTTCATTCGACACACCGAGCAGCGTGATCGCGGACATGAAGCTGGCCATCAGGCTGAACGAAACCGGCCAGATGGACATGTTGCGATCCGCCAGCAGGTACTCCTGGTAGTGTGAGAGAACGAGACAGAGAAAGAGAGAAAGAGGGTGAGTGGTGATGGTCAACCGAAAAAAACACACACACACAGAAGAAGAACACGATAAGTATCGGGTTGCGCCCGGGTTGTTTTCGATGGTGCCGCGGGGTCCAAAGTCCAGCGGAAGATCACACGAGCCAGGTTTTTATTTTATGTTTTGGGTCTGGAGGTGTTGTACGCGTGAGCTAGCTGGCTGGCTTTCGGGTCGGATCGTTTCGCCACGAAGCGAATGGAAGACACAATTCGATGGCCTAGGGCTAGGTCCTCATTATTCTAGTGTCTTTTGAGGAACTGAATTTAGAGAATTGGGTCTTGGTATTTCATAGGGCCAAATACTCAACGTATCAAAAAGTTTTTGTGTAATTAAGAAATTGAAAAAGGAGAAAAGTGTTAAATTGAAACAAACAAATATCGCTTTTCCTGAATAATTTATAATGTTTATCAAACAAACGTGCTATTTTCTATTACAATTTAATATTCTTTATTTGAAATTTAAAGTTGTGCGTGAAAATGTGTACTAAAACCTGTCAATAATTCAATCGTTCCCAGTAAGCACGTTCTTAGAACACAGTTTGGTACAGTTTTTGTGCAACTTTTTGTTACGATCAAAACTACGAAAAAAAATGAATTATTTTCAATCGTTGTTCTTCGTTCTTCTGTTTTTTTTTATCTGAGAGAAATCTCTTGCTATCGTTGGAGGCATGTGGAAAGTGGGTCGTGATCGTACTAGAGAAACACTGGGTTTGGGTTACATTAGTGGGACTAAAATCTCTGGACTAATATCACCACAAACTTTAAAGAAACACCACGGATAGAATGAGTTCTTTGGGGGTACAAAGCACTGGCAAACACTTACCGAGTTAGTTTTCTGTTTGCCGCCGGAAAATCGGTAATACACTCCGATACCGGCGGATACGAGCAGCATTGCGATGAACACGACATAGTCCCACACACCGAACGACGACGCCATCGTTGCCGGTTTCCGGTGAATACTTCTGTTGGATGGTTGAGCCGACGGATGGTTCACTCACTCACACAAAGTTGGCACTGTAACAAAACCAGATGAAGACACCGTTTATTAGAAAAGCGCGAAGTGCAGAAAGTGCACATGTACATTGTTGCAGCCGCACGTTTCTAGTTGTGCCCAACGATCGCCAGATTAATCACCACACCTTCACAACACTCGACACGATTCGTTAAGCGCCCAATTTATGACACACTCGGACACCGGTACCGTCGCATCTCGGCGGGGCTGCCACACGCTCGGTCTCAATTTGAGCGACTGCCAAGCGAGAAACGCGACTAGGCTCATTATATGCGGTGGCAACGCGTACGGAAATTCAACGAAGCCGCTGGGTCCAATCTCTCGCACACATCGACGTGCGAGAGATATCGGCCCAAGTCGAGTACCCCAATTGCACGTGCCCAAATAAACCACCGGCAAACGAGCGAGTCATCAGACGAGACGGTTCAAAGGGACGTCCATTTGTCCATTGTCCATTGTCGCCCAAGGTGTCTGAAGTTTCTCTTCGGGAGAAAACTGTGTCGGAAGTTCAAGAGCAGACACCTAACGCCGTTTAAAGCCCAAATTCAACGGGCAGGGTCAATGTTTTCGAAGCATGTCAGGTAGGTGCGAAAGACGGGCCGGCGATCATTACTTTTTACCCCGTTCACAGTGAGAGTTTATCTTGTGAATCGTTTTTTTTTTTACGAAGAAGAGAATCTCTGACGGGAGGATTTGTATAGCCACAATCGTTAGCGTGGTGGTTAGGTGCACACCACAAACCGTGCCCATTACACAATAAAGCCACCCTTGGGCGTGATAATACAGGGGGGAGGGGGGGGGAGTCTTGTGGATTGTGTTTGCAAATAATTTAATAAAGCCACCCACCGCAAACGACGTGCGATAACTAGTGCCAGGGGAGAAAAAGATAAGCGAAACGCTTAAGAAACACTCGAAGAAATGCATGTCCGCATCACGTTAAATCTTGATGGAACTGTCGGTTTTACCACTTCAAATTCGAGATACGGTACCATCAGCTGACGCCCCGGTCTTATCGTTGTCCATTTCCTCCGTTGACTGAGAGCATCTTGAAAAGGCAGCGCAAGCGTTGGGAGGATAGGAGAATGGCTCTACTAATTAAAGACACTTAATGGTTTTCGCCTGCAATGTGGCTTCAGTGATGAATTCCAGCAACGTTGCCGATGGGCGATTTTATTGCTCTAATTACCATACGCTCCCGGCGGGTGTATGTCTGCGTGTGCCCATTTTGGCCCATTCGTTCCGACCCGGGCTGGCGCTGGTTGTGGGATAGGTCAACTGAAGTTTTCGAAACATTTCACACCCGCGTCCTTGCATCCCAATTTCTTCGATTGAGTTACGCTGACGTTGGGCATCGTTCGATCACACCGTGGCCGGATGCTCGGCATACTACGGTTGCAACAATGTAGCGTCCTTCCGTCCAGCCGCTATCAGCTGGATGAGACGTATTGTAAAAATCATTAATTGACGAGGGTGTTATGTTACGGATTCCGATAAGCGGCAGTACGAGAGCGTGGTCAAAGAGGAACATCTTCGTATCTTTGCTGTGTGTAATTGCACCAGTAACGATCGCGGTGGCTCGGTCCGGTGATAAGAAAACGCCAACTCTTCTGGCTTATGGCCAGCATCTTTCTTCACGGGAACAGATACAAGCGATATGGTGTTTTTGCTCCCTTTCGCCCCCCTGGTGGCCTTGCATGTTCTCCTTCTTTTCCACAACAGGAAGTTACGGCCCGCTATCTGCGATGGATCAGTGTCACTGACAGTCGAAAGGTCGCCGCTGGTCGGTGTGAACGCAAATCATTGATTAGAGTGTACCGGCAAAGGGGATTAGAACACGAAGGATTAGCTCGATGATTACGAACAATGTTAGTTTATGGCGCATATAAACGATTCGATTCGATTTTGCATTTATTTGCATTTTAATTACATTGTACAATGTTTCTCGCGCGTTAGTCGAGGTGCCGCGGCGCCAATGTGAGGTAATGGGTTAGATGTTTTTGTTGTTTTACATGGAGTTTGGTTGATTCTTTGAGCATTTCCACAGTGCTGTTAAACTCGGCTTGACCACTTTATCTTATGAAAACATTCGTGTACGTTTTCTAATTAATCATGTTTTCCACAGTCCCCATTTCTCCTTTTTAAAAGTATTTTTTAAACATATTTTACTACGTCTTTGTTTGTAGTTTGAAACGAAATGAAGTTGCTAAAAACATTGTAGTTTTGTTTCTTGGGCAGCCTATAGAGCATGTACTGTACAAATTATTAGTACAAATATTAGTACAAAGCTACGGTCCAGCTTTCCCCTTTGAGTTGAGAATTTTAAAAATGTTCCAACATTTATTCCATACGAAGATGATGAATTTGTAGGAGATATGTATACTCAAAAAGTTAACCATCAATTGTCATACTTTTGGGAATCTAATTATATTACGAAAAATTGTAACGATAGAATTTACATTTTTGGATTTAATTTCAAAAGCACAGTCGACAATTAGTTTACACCTTTTAAAAACAAAATTTGCATTTCTGTTGATAGCTGTACTTTTCAAAGGACCCGAACGAAAATTCTTTATGATTTAGTTTTAGCTTTCGCGTATTTCACCCAACACGAGAGCAACAATCTTGTGCCGTTTTCCCTCTACCCAAACCGAGGGGACCTTGCATTTTGCAACAATGTTGCTTCGAGATGTGCGATGGTTGGGTGTTTTTTGGCGCGAGATACCATCGTTTTCCGTTTTATTTTCGGGGATCGTTTCGCTGTAAACAACCGCGGCGCTGTCCCCGTCGCAGCGTGAGGAAGAAATGAAGAAATCTAGTTGCTGTTGCGGAAGCATAAATTAAAAGTAGAATGACATAATCGCATTCTTTGCATGATTGGCTAGAAAAGAATCCTTAGGACAAGCGAGAAAACAGGTTGGTAAGTGAGTGAAAAGTTTTTTTTTTCTTCAAAACTGGTGTGGTAAATATGCATATTATTTATTAATTAACAGGTAGAGGTACATGATAAGTAGGTCGTAAAAATGTACCAAATAGTTTCCGACATGTGCACCGACGTCAGCTGATGTAAACAATATTTCCGAGCTTCGCGCACCATCCATGCTTCACCCTAAAATTCACCCTTATCGCCCCATATCGGGCGGGAGTAAGTGAGACCGTGAAATGAAACGGGAATCGACCTTGAAATTACGCATGCCCCGTGCGTATATTGAGCGAAAACAACATCGCTTGTCCGTTTTCGTCGGGTGCGTTGCTAAACGTTCGACAACTTTTACATTGGCGCCGGTGACTTTTACATTGATTAAGCAAACCAACACACGTGTATGATAATGCACGGCGATATTTCACACACAGAATGTTCCCGAGTCGAGGGTGACGAGGTGGTGACGTTAGAAACCGCGTGGTTTCTCAGCGATGACGTCACGTTCACGAGAATCCGAACGCGGATCGTGCAACAGCACCATCCAAGTGTGCACTGATTGGCGCCCGAGAGGGGAAGGGGATGTGATTTTCTGACAGCTCCTCTGCCATGTGTACACGCTTTTACACGCAAACCCTTTGGGCAGACGTAGGCAAAATTATATAAGTCGGCACCGGGCTCGTTTGGCGGTGTGACGTTCCTAGCGCGGACATAAACTTCCACTGTTTTTTGTGTGTTGCTCCAATTCATCGCCGAGAAGGGGCCGAGTTGTTGTCGAAGATGTTATGAAGCACGTGCAGTGTACACACAACCTCGTAAAATACACAACCTCGCGGGAAGAAGTACACTTTCGGTTTGTGGTGTTGTGACCTTTGGAACCGTGTCTCGTTGCCTCGGACGAGTGCTGCGCAAGCACGAGACAACGGAGCTACCGAAAGCAATGCACCCTTGGTACCTCTCCCGTCGTAACCGTCGCGAATGCCCTTCATGTTTCAATCATCGCTGCTCCCTTACTCACTGCCGTTTGCTAAGGGCCAAGCAGCAGCAGCAGCAGCAGCAAAACAAACCAATCACTCCCTATTTTCCCTATCGTCGGTAGGGTGCCTTAAACGATTTTACCCGCATCCCCCGTACCCGCTGATAAACGATTACTAATCACATTTCACCTTGGGCCCGGCACATTCTCACGCACAAATATACGCACACTGACCGTCGGACCATCGGCGCCGGTTCATGTTACTATGGAGACGGGCGCAAACTCGACCGCTTTTGCATACACACCTGTCAAATGCATAACGTGCGAAAAAGCGAAATCTGCACCATCGCGGAGTAATACGCGCCGAGGCCGGAGTGGATTAAAAATACCACATTTCACGCGGGCAACACTATAAACACGCGCCCGTCAAACAGCACAGCGTCGACTGCCGAGGGTCAACCGCCCGAAGAATGCACGCTCTCCTCCACTTCACCGTTACGGCACGCAATCACTTTTCGGCGAATCACCGAATTTCTCCACCTCCGGGTGACCGAAAGGGAACAAGGCACTTGACGGATTTAAACGGGGTCTTCACCATCCGTTACAAGGTCACACAGCTAAGGAGACACACGCACGCACATACAAAACTCTAACGATGCGTTTAATGAATGTGGTTTTCAGTCTTTATCCAGGCTTTTTAAAACCGCGGAGCAAAATTCACAGCTACGAGTCGTGAAAAATAGTGCGACCGACCCTTCTTTCGGCAGCACACGGAATCGTTCGATGTGGTGGTCGCGGCGCAAGTCACAAATTTCACTCGGTTTATTGCTGAGGCAGTGCTTTGTGCTATGATTTGGTTACGTTCATTATAAGTGCAAAAATATTATTTT